>JAOSBN010091217.1:0-11895 GCA_027563595.1 Erythroxylum suave
ATTGAATGAGAACTTGGTTTGTTATAGGAAATCAAGCAAGCCCGATCCAAGACGAAGAAGAAAGACAACATTGAACTTTGGATAGTCAAGAGTTATTGGTGGGTAATTATTTATAGTTATTATGTGATTAGGCAAATTCTTGCCTATATATGTGCGTGTACATCTTATTTAATAGTGAATTATGTGATTATTGAAAATGCATGTGACTTATGAATTTTGATCAAGTTATGTCATTGAAATATGTCATGGCATTTTGTTTGAATAAAAAGATAAGCAAGCATGAAAGCATGAGAATATGATCAAATGAATATGTGCTTTTGTTTGGCCGAGAGTGGAACCATTCAGTTTGTCACGTGCACGTTGACAAGAGCCTTGTCCCGGCTGCCCACTTGTGACATATGAGCTCCGAAAAAACACTCATTCTGTTCATGGTGTAAACTTCAGTTTCTCCATTCTGATTCCATAGAACCCTCAAGCCATTTTTTTGTGCATTGCATCTTTGAATTGTCAAGTATGATGCATTTGGATGTTATGTGTTTTGTATTAATTTGCTTGCTTAAGAATATTTGAACTACTTAGTACCTACATATATATGCTTGAATTTGTGCTAATTACTGATGGCTATAAATATATTAGTCACTGATCCATATAGCTCAACCCATTTTCTTCCCTCCTCAGGTGCAAAATAAGACGATAGTGATCCTTGCAAGGCATCAAAAACTCCACAATAGTTAGAGACTTTTGTACTAAGTTAGTGATTTTGGATAGCTTTATAAGCATATCAACATTGAGCATCCTTATGTATTTTGTTTTAAGTTTTGATGTATATGATGATATGTATTTGCTCAAACTCTTTGAATTGGTAAGGGAATGATGAATCGAAATTTCATTTCTATGTGTGATTCTGTTATTTTAAAGATTGGGATAATGAAACTTACATGTGCATGTTCTTCTTAGTTGAAATTACCATTGTTCTTAGTATTAGAATAACATATGAGAGTTGGAAGGATTTCACGTGATAAATCACTGAGGCGAGATTCAAAGCACTTAGCAGTTGGATTGATATAAGGAGATAATTCATTCTGCAAGCTTCCATAGGTGGAGAGGTTTTGTTCTGAACTCAAAGAAAAACACAGACGAAGTGTATCATCTGTGCTGACGTCACCACACAGACACAAAGGAAAACACAGACGAAGTGTATCGTCTGTGATGATGTCAGAACACAGACGCAAAGGAAAACACATACGAAAGGAATCGTCTATGATGACGTCACAACATAGACACAGATGATAGGAAAACACAGACGCAAGGAATCGTCTGTGATGACGTCATAATATGGATGATAAGAAAGACAAACGATACAAAGATAGACGATAGAAAAACAGACGATAGCATGACAGACGATAGGAAGGTAGACGATAGAAAGACAGATGATAGAAAGACAGATAATAGGAAGGCAGACGATAGAAAGGTAGACGATAGAAAGATAGACGATAGCAAGACAGATGATAGGAAGGCAGATGACAGAAAGACAGACAATAGAAAGACAAACGATAGGAAGGCAGACAATAGAAAGACAGATGATAGAAAGACAAACGATAGAAAGGCAGAGGAAAGGAAAGGCAGATGAAAGGAAAGGTAGACGAAAGGCCAAACACAGAAGAAGAAGTTAAGAAGTTATGCTAATTGTCCTGAAGCATGTACATATGCAAATTGTGGACTTACCAACACTATTCTTTGACATATTTAGGCTTGAATGGAAATGAGCCAAAAAGAGGTTAGTTTTGAATGCAAGTGTTTGTGTCAAATGTTTGGCATCCAAAATCGATAGTTGAGCTTCGGAAACAGGGTCCGACAATACATAACTTGAGATATAAGCATGTTGGAGCCCGTGTCTATAATATGAAGAAATAATAAAATATGGTATAGAACACGAACGTATTCTTAATGATCAATCTTATTTGAAAACACATTTTTTTGTGGATTTGAAATTTTGAAAGGATTCTAAGACCTATCAAAATCATGTTTTAACATTAGGTTGAGTTTAGTAAGAGGATATTTGAGTACAATTATACCAATTAGAATTTACATTCAAATATATTATTGTAAACCTAGTCTTATAAAACCATTATTATTATTCAATGGTGAATCGGTTGCTCCTGACTCTTAAGGATGCAGGCACACCCAATTGTTTGAAACTTATTAAAATTTATCTTGTGATCTTGTTATTTCTTTAATATTATTTTTTTTCTTTGCACCTTTTTTCTGAACATTTTCTAACAACTTATTAGGAATTGTCTTCTATTATAGACACTTTAAGAAGTGTCATTGTAATTAAGTTCCTAATCCTAATAGGGTGGTGTCGATCATGAGTTGTTGGAGAGCTTAATTTAGACAATAGTGGTTAACTTAGTTTGCAAATGGAAGATGCTGCCTTTAAAATGGTTAATCATAAGTTCTAAGCTAAAAAGCTTGGGTTTTTATAGGTGAAAAAGAGGTATTCAAGTCTGTGGATCAAAAATAATATATTCAAATTTATAAAATACAAAATTGGGTTATTGAATATTTAACATGAATCAATTATTTGGGTGGGTAACTGAGTCCAGTGGGTTGAAGACCATACAAGTCCAATGTGACAATGACACATAATGAAAGTTAACAATCAGGGTTAACAAAAGGGTATATTCTAAAAATGTTCATAAAATATAAAGGATTCCTATAAAATTTTTGAAATGATGGGGAGTTTTGGTGAAGATAGTGTAACCATAAAGGCCTTTGGTATTATTTTATCCTATAAAAATATTGTTGTTATAGTATATTAGGTATATTTTAGGATCAAAGGCACCATTGCCCTTTGTAGTTTTATTAATTTTTCCAAAATCCCTTATATTTAAAAAATCTTATGAGAAATTCTAATGTTTATATGAAATATACTAAGACACCCTATATTAAATTTCTTTGTCAAAAATATTTTTTAGAAAAATTAAATAATGATGCATTTTTTAGAATTAGGAATCATGTGTACATCAATTGCCAATACCATAGATAAAGATCCTTCCAAAATATAGCTAAGGAATTGACCTTTAATACTAGTTACAAATCATTGAATATGATCAATAAAACAAAACAAATGGGATAGAACATTATGTTTCACATGTTTGACATACTACTATCATCTTGTCCACCATAAATTCAGACATCTTCTTCACATTCTAGTCTTATCTTCTTCCATTTCATTATGATCAACTATCTTAGGCTGATTGTTTGCTTTGCATTATACTTTATTTAGACTAGGCTACAATAAAGATCTTCCTTACAGCTTCATAAACCAGTAAGTCCTTAACCTTTCCTCTCTATGATCTAATACATGTGAGGTTTATTATTGCTACTTATATGTTCTTTAATAGCTCCAAGAAGATGTATGTGAATCATAAACCACTAGTTAATTTGCCATGCTCTTAGTATGTTCTCACTTAGATATTTTGAGTCTTTGCAAACAATTAATTACTCGCTGATAGTAGCTACTACAAGTTCCAGAACTATATCTAAAGTCCCTTTATCTTGAACCTCTTAACATTTCTTTCCATCCAAATAATTTATTAACAAGGTTCTAAGTGCAATTAAGTAGGGTGCAAAGACATATTTAGTAATGCCATTGCTATTTTATATCTATAAGAGAGATTTTGAGAAGTTATCCAAGTTTATTCTCCAATTCATAAGATCTTTCAAATAATGCCAAATACAATTAGAACAACAATAATCAAAGAAACGATAGGACTTATGTTCATCTGTGTGCTTACATAGGACACAAATGTTTTGGATCTGGAGAAAAGGGAGCTTGTCTGTCATTTCTAACCTACGCCTAACTATCAACCACATAAGAAAGGAGGTTTTATATATAAGATTTTTGTTCCATATAAGTTTGTACCAAGCTAACCACTAACCCCTAAATCTTAACCATCCCTACACACTTTATTTATAAACTATCCATTCCTATTGTTATTCCACATATAACAATTGTTATTCCACATATATCAATCCTTCATTCTTATATTAGGAAGGTAATTTTGGATCAAGTGACTTAATTAACTAGCAAAATTGTGTCATTGTCCCTTTTTAATCCACTTACAAATCTTATCATATTTTTGGATTCCTTCCATTTCTTAGATAGCTTGTGCATTTTTTATTAGTACTCTATTAGCCTATACAATTGTCTTACCATAGAAAAGATGAGGTGCCATCCCCTGTCCTACAGCTTACATTCATCTCTATTAAGCTTTCATCTTTAGTAATTGAGCTGTAAAACCATGAATGAGTAACTTTATTTGAGTCCCTAAATACTAGCCCCTTCTAATATGTAGTTGTGAATCCAAGTCATCCATAAAAATTCCTTATCTGCTAACACTCCAAAGTCTTTTAGCCACCAACACCTTATTGGTTGCACTTATTGCAGTGATCCTTAATCCTTCCTCTTCAAAGGGTTTACACACCTTCAACCATTTGACCTTAGCATTTAATTTGTTGACATTCATTTTTCCTAATAGGAATTTTCTCATTAATTGCTTAATTGTCTTAATGAAACCTTTGGATAAGAACATGTGAGCACTCTAATAGATATTCATTGAATTGAAAACCATTTTAGTAATTGAAGCTTACCTCTAAAAGAAAGTTCCTTATTATCCCAACTCCCTAATATTTTCATATGTTTTTCAATTAAAAGTAAACATTGTTTAAATTTTAATCTCCTTGTAACCAAAGGTAGTCCTAAATACATCAAAGGATGGGTCTTCTATTAATGATATGAATCTCTTTGTATTATGGATTGCATTAGAGCCAATGATTATATGGATTTTTTGATAATTAATGTCCAGCCCTCATAGGTCTTTAAATTGATTTATAGTCTTCATCAAGATCTAAGTGGACTTAGCCTCAACATTAAAGAACATAAGTAGGTAATATACAAAACATAAGCTTATTAGCTTAAGTTTTTTTGCATTTGTTGTAGTACTTATAATTGGCACTCATAGTGTTATGCCTTAAAAGATAAGTTAGGGCCTTTATGCATAGGATAAAAGGATAAAGAGAGAAGGGACATCCTTGTGTAATTCCTCTTGCTCCTTTAAAAAGATTTGAGGGAGCTCTATTAATCAAGACATTAAAAGAGGTGGAGGCATGATTGTTATAGATTGCATCTTGTTTTGTGTGTAGTTTAGATTATATTTAGTTTTTAATTTGATTGTTTAGTGTGTGTCATGTTAGAATTGTGTTAGTTAGTAGATATTTCTGTTTTGAGTGTTTTATTGGTTAGACTATGCTTTTGAGCTTCAGTTTTATCCTTTTGAGGTTATGGCTAATAAGACACGATCGTGACAAAAGGCCAAAATCTTGGCAATGATCGTGGCCTGCACACTGACAAACCTAGGGCTACTTCCAATTTTTAAGTTTTTGAAGGACCTTTTGGATGTTTTGGACCTGGAAAAAGCCCTAAGGTTCTTTTAATCGGCAAGCAGTATAAAAGGAACATAATGAAACCTTAAAGGGAGCTTCATTTTCTGCCACATTTGGAAAGCTTCAAAGAGAGAGAAAGGAGAGAGAGATAGAGGAAGAAAAGGAAGAAAAAGCAGGTCTTTTGACACAGCTACCTTCCCAGATAAGTGGATCTCTAGACGCTACAGCCTTCCTAGATTATCCGATCCACGTTCTTTCTCCTTTCCATTTTCATTTTTATTCATTCAATTTATAAGAATGAAATGAATTATATGATGATGGATTTTGGATTGTTAATGATGTTCTAACTCTTCCTTCAGGATTTACCTTGATTTAATGCTAATATAGTCGTTTTTGTGTTTTAATGATCAGGTGTTGTGATTAATTACGGTATTTTCATATTTTGGTAATAAATTGAGAGGGTGAATCGGATAAAAATGATTGGATTGGATTAATAAGAGTTAGGTGACTCAATAGATCGTATAATTAATCTTATTGGGTTTTGTGCCGAAAGAGATCTCGTGTGAGTTCTGGTAGTTTATTAAAGGGCTTAAGATCTAATTAGAATTGTAGGTCTTTTGTTAATTGAGAGATTGCAAACTCCATAATTCAATTAAGGTTTATGATTTAGGGTTTAACGATTATAACTTGAGAGAGAGTAATAGACCCTTTGATAGTCTAGGACCCACACCACAATAATGCATAAATGGGTAGATTACCATTAATGATAGGAAAATCCCCTCTCTCATAACTTGGTAATTTCTTTTGAATGATTTTCATTGTGACTTTTGTGCTGCTTAATTTCCCTTATTTGTATCTTAATTTCCCAAATTATGTTCTTGCTAATCAAATTCCCATATTTACTTTTCTGTTCATTTTTTAATTTTAATTTTAATTTTATTAATTTTCTAGCCTTAGATAACCAAGGATTAATTCACCACCTCATGGGATCGACTCTTTACCTACTACAGTTCATGGCTCGTGCTCTTATGGTAATTGAAGGCTATAAATTATAAAACTCAACACTTTAATCAAGTTTTTGGCCCCATTGTTAGGAAGGTGTAGGATTAGTGTAGTTCTTTTTAATTGAAGACGTTTTTATCCCTCTTGTGTTCGTGCGCTTGTATGAACACAAGAGCTATGATAAGCAAAGGATGAATAGTTAAAGATTTGACACTTGATATCACTTGTTTGGAATGAGCTATTAGAAGAGTCAAATGCCAGGAAGAAGTAGTTAAGGAAACAATTGCAAAAGAATATAATCAATAGTTAGATTAAGGAGCAAACTAAGGGCATCAGTCAAGAACTCTCATGGATTTTATGAGTTTGGGCTTCAATGCAGCAAGTCAAGGAGTGGCTAGGCCACTAGTTCAAGCTGCCTCTTTTAAAATTAAACTAACCCTTTTAAACATGTTACAGAAGAATGTACAATTTTATGGATAATGTACAATTTTATAGATTGATGAATGAGGACCCTAATGCACCTATTGTGAACTTCCTCAAGATATGTGATACCTTTTGATATCATCAGATGTCGGAAGATGTGGTTAAGATGAGGCTTTTTCCGATCACATTAAAGGATAGGGCAAAGGCTTGGTATCACTCTCTTAGCCCTTTCAACATCACTACATGGGAGCAATTGATACATGCCTTCTTAGATAAACCTCACTAAGACAATCAAGATAATAAAGGAGATTACAATCTTCCAATGAGGTGATGGGGAATTGATCTATAAAGTGTAGGAGTGATATAAGGATTTGCAGAGGAGGTGCCTACACCACAATCTATCAAAAGAATTTCTCCTACAAACATTTTACAATAGGGTAAACCCACCTATGAGAGGCACTATTGATGCAGCCTTAGGAGAATCGTTAATGAGGAAGAAAATGGATGAAGCTGAGGAGTTGTTAGAGGAGGCGAGTAATAATTGTCTTTGGATAAATGAGGGAAGTGTACAACCTATAACCATCTGAGAACAGAAGGGAGAAATGTAAGCCAAAATTGATAGCTTGACTTGATAGCTAAACAACATGAAAGCATCATCTTCTACTTCAGTGAAAGTTGTTAAGTTAAAATGCAAACTGTGTTGGTAAATGGACCAAGACACCATTGAATGTTTCCTAATAAAGGGCGATGGAGCAGAACAAGTAAACTACATTGGGGCGCAATATGGTCGAGAAGGGGGAAACAACCCCTACTCCAACACGTACAACTCTGCGTCGAAAAATGACCCTAACTTTTCATGGTATAACAATGCAGGAGACCAGTCATACCTCAAAGACCTCCTAGTTTCCAACAAGAGAAACCGACCATAATAGAATCCAAATTGGATAAGATTTTAGACAAGTATGGAAGCTTAGATGATGCTCAAAAAGATTTGAAGGGTAGATTTTAGCATGTAACAAAGAATCATGCCTCTTCCATCCATAACTTGGAGGCTCGAATAAGCCAATTGACAAGTATCTTATCAGAACGAAATGCAGGGAATATTCCAAATGCTTCTGGAACAAAATCGAGGGAATAACTAAAAGTTATCACACTGTGAGGTGGGAAAGAACTCGAACAGCATATAAAGACAAAAGTTGTAAACTCTGCTCCTGTTGAAAAAGACCCAGAAAAGGAGAAGGAAGTAGATATAAGCAAATATCCTCCTTATGTCTCCCCTCTACCATATCAACCCAAGGTTCCCTATCCTCAGTGATTGCAAAAGAATAAATTGGATGCATAATTTGTAAAATTCTTAGAGAACTTAAAACCACTACAAATAATTCTTTCATTCATCTAGGCTTTAGAGTATGCTAGGTTTTTTAAGGGCATATTATCAAAGAAGTATACTTAGGAAGAAAGCCAAACTGTGTCTTTAACTAGCAACTGCAATTTCATAGTCACCATCCAAATGCTATCCAAGTTGAAAGATCCAGGGAGTTTCACAATACCTTGTGTGGTTGGTGAATTTGAAATCACAAAGTCCCTATACGACTTAGGAGCAAGTATCAATCTTATGTCTTTATCAATATTCAGGAAATTAGGGCTAAGTGATGTCAGCCAACGTTAATGCTAATTCAATTGGCTGATCAGTCTATTAAAATACCATTATAGTTGTGGAGGACGTTTTAATGAAAATGGATAAGTTCACTATTCATATGGACTTTGTGGTTCTTGACTTTGAAGGGCTAAGAACTGCCCACTGATCCTTGGTCAACCGTTTATGAATACAGGGAAAGTCATAATTGGTGTTCATAAAGGGAAATTGACACTTCGGATTATTAAAGACCAAGTGGAGTTTAATATGAACAAGGCCTTAAAAATTCCAACAGAAATAAGTGCGTGCATAAAGGTTAAAATTATGGATCAAAAAAGTCATTGCAAAAGTGAAATTGATAGAAGCATAGACAACTAATGGAGACGAGAAATCGAACAAGACTGAGATTAAAAGAAATGATAAGATGGACAAGTCGAGTGTTCAAATGCATCAAGGCATATTAGTCTAAACTGAAGCACCCATAACACCCTCTAAAGAGAAACCACCCACCTTAGGGCTTAAACCTTTGCCTACACATCTCAGATATGCCTTTTTTGGTGAAGGTGAAACATTTCCCATCATCATCTCTAATCAACTGAATGGGAAACAAGAGAGAAGGGTGGTATAATTGTTAAAAGCGAATGAAGGCCATCGGATATGATATTTGAGGTATAAGACCCAATGTTTGTATGTATCAAATAACCTCAAAGAAGGATGTAGAACGGTGAGGAAGCACCAATGAAGGTTGAATCCTAACATGATGGAGGTAGTCAAGAAAGGAATAATGAAACTTTTAGATGCAGGAATAATTTATCCCATATCAGATAGTGAATGGGTCAGTCCAGTACAATGTATATCCAACAAGGATGGAATGATGGTAATAGAGAGGGAAAGTGAAGAAGTAATTTGAACAAGAATAGTCACAGGATAGAAAGTGTATATAGATTATCGCAAACTCAACACAGTGACTGAAAAGGACCATTTTCCTCTTCCATTCATAGACCATATGATAAAAAGGGTGGTTGGTCATTTGTTCTACTGCTTTGTCGATGGTTACTTTGGATACAATTAGACCTTCAATTACGCAGAGGACCAAGAGAAGACTACATTCACCTGTTCTTATGGTACCTTCATGTATAGACGGATGCCTTTTAGATTATGCATTGCTCAGGCTACATTTCAAAGATGTATGATGTATATCTTCGCTGATATGATCGAATATATAATGGAAGTGTTCATGGATGATTGTTTCAATTTTTGGAGACACTTTTGAGATAAGATTAACCAATTTGGATAGAGTGCTCCAAATATGTGAAGAGTCATATTTAATGTTCAACTAGAAAAAGTGTCACTTTATGGTGCAAGAGGGGATAGTGCTTGGGCATAAAATTTTACACCAAGGATTCAAAGTGGACAAAACAAAAATAGAAGTTATTAGAGAAACTCCCACCATCAAGTAATCTCAAGCATGTGCGAGGATTCTTAGGCCATGTAGGATTTTACCGTTAGTTTATTAAAGATTTCTCACAAATTGTAAGACCTTTGACAAACCTATTAGTCAAGGATCTGCCCTTTCTGTTTAATGAAGAGTGTGTATCTACATTCAATAAACTAAAGGAAGCACTAACATCTGTACCAATTTTAACGTTGCTTAATTGGGCATTCCCATTTGAGATCATGTATGATGCAAGTGACTAAGACATAGGTTGTGTACTAGGCGAAAGGAAAGATAAACGGTTGCATGTGATCTATTACGCAAGCAAAACCTTTATGGGACCTTAACTTAATTACACCACCATAGAAAAGGAATTACTTGCACTGGTGTATGCATCTGATAAGTTTCAATTGTATCTCTTGGGGTTAAAGGTAATCGTATTCATATATTATGCAACTTTAAAGTATCTTTTCAATAAGAAGGAAGCGAAACTGAGGCTTATTCGATGGGTGTTACTCTTACAGGAATTTGATATAGAAGTGTGAGAAAAAAAAAAGCAGTGAAAAATGTGATCACTGACCATTTATCATGTCTAGAAGGAGGGGAATGTGAACAAAGCAAAGATATTAATGAGAAATTCCCTGGTGAAACTCTTATATTACTTGACAGTCTGACTATACCATGGTTTGCCAATATCGCAAACTATGTTAGTAATGGTAAGCTTCCTTCTAATCTCTCTTATCAACAGAAGAAGAGATTCTTACACGAGTGTAACCAATATCTCTTGGATGAACCAATCTTATATCAAACATGTATTAATGGGTTAGTAAGACAATACATGTCAGGCGACAAAATGTTGGATATACTAACTTAATATCATAAAACTCAATAAATTGGTCATTATGAAGGAAAAAAAACAACAGCTTGAGAACTCGAATGTGGATTTTATTGGCCACGTTTATTTAATGACACTTAAACTTTCATGGCACAATGTGATCATTGTCAAAGAGTAGGCAACATCTCCAAAAGAGACGAGATGCCTTTATTCAACATTTTGGAAGTTGAAATCTTTGACGTATGGGTAATCGACTTTATGGGTCCATTTCCTTCCTTTATGGGGAACATGTACAATATAGCAGAAGTGGATTACATATCATGTTGGGCCGAAGCGGTAGCATCTCCAATTAATAATGGAAAGGTTATGGAAAAATTTGTCAAATGGTTATTCAATCAATTTGGAGTGCTAAGGACTATAATAAGCGATGGGCCATGCATTTTTGTAACGGATTTTTTGATGCTCTCCTAAAAAGATATAGAGTCTGCCAACACGTTGTCACTCCTTACTACCAGCAGACTAGTGGCCAAGTGGAAGTTATTAACTGAGAACTAACTTTTTTTTAGAAAAGACGATGAATGGCTTCAGGAAGGATTGGGCGTTAAAGCTAGATGAAGCCTTATGGGCTTATAGGACTGCTTTTAAGACACCGATCAGAACAACTCCCTATAGGCTTGTATACGAAAATTCTTTTCATTTGCTAGTTGAGCTAAAACATTGAGCATATTGGGCAATAAGAGCATTAAATTTTTATTGGAAGCAAGTAGGCGAAAAATGACTTTTGCAATTGGATGAACTTAAGGAGTTTTGTTACAACGTATACAAAAATACCAAACTTTATAAGAAAAAGGTGCAGAAGTGGCACAACTCTCATCTTAAGCAAAAAGAATTTAAGGTAGGAGATGCAGTGTTGACATACAATTCGAGATTAAGGTTGTTTTTAGGGAAGCTAAAATTGTGATGGAGTGGACCTTTTGTGGTTATCCAAGTTTTCGATTATGGAGCCCTCAAACTAGAAAATGCAAACAAGAAAACCTTTAGGCCTTGTTTGGTTGGCATGGATTCTTGCTTGGGAAAGTAATCTTTTTCCTAAAATTTACATTATTATGTTTGGTT
>JAOSBN010091238.1:0-11895 GCA_027563595.1 Erythroxylum suave
CTTTTAGGTACTCCTTATGTTGATATGGTTGCATCTCTTTACTTTGTGATGCTAGGTGGTTGATAGCTTCCATCAATTTATCTACCTGGCTTGTCAAGTTCTAGATTCTAGAACTTGTTTCCTGCTAGAATTGCAAAGTGTTAGCAACATACACATTAACTAATTCTTCCAAGGATGTACCTGAGTCTTGATAGGAAGCTTATTGTATCCATGGGAATTGTTATGTTTCCTACGAACTATCATGGAAGTAATTCGGCCAAATATCCCATCCATAACAAAAGTTAGGTTAATCAGTCTAAACATTGTTATAAGATTTAGAATATGAATTAAAGAAAATATTACTTGCATCCATATTGAAATTTTTTTCACAAATACGAAACAAAAAAATGAAAAGATCATGAAATAACTAAAAAGAAATCAATTACGAACAAATATATACAAAACATCAATTAAAATCAGAAACAAAAACTAAATATCACACTTCCCAACAATGATGTTAAAAATTGACCGACGTGGCGTAACACTAGACAAAATAAAATAACTAGACTATTGCTGTAACAGTGGTGAGTCTAGGTCGATCCTATAGGGAGTATTCAGGTAGCTTATTAAATGAAACTAAATGATGTTTAGCTAATGAGGGGGGGGGGGGGCATTTGGATTTAATAAGAAAATAAAATAAAATAAACCTAATGAACAAATTAAAGAAAACATGCAAAAATTGATAAAATTGGGAATTCAGTAGGGATCTGATTCTTTGGTTCAATCTCGACATTAATCATAATTAATTGATTTGTTGTTCATTTATCTCTCTTAACAATTATCAATTGTATATTAACATAAACCTCTGTTAATCCCCATTTTTCCTTAGATCCTAATTAATCACAAAGTGCTCGTTAATTAACCTTAGCTATCAGAAAACCTAGAATAAGCTATTTAAGTTTATCCGAACAACTGTATTATGAATTAGAAAAATAGACCAATCTAGGCAATATTCACACAAGCTTAGATTATTTAACCTATGTTATGTTATCTCTAATGATTCAGAGCCATTAGTTGCTACATATGAATAAGGAATACATCGATTACGTATTGCACTCAATTCTAGCAATGGGTTTTCATGAAAAACGGTTAAAAAGAGCATTAAAATCATCATCATTCAAATACCTAATCAATTCATACAAGATAAAATAATCAATTTCTAATAAGAGACAAATAAAAAATTAGGAAAAGAACTTAGCCTTTCATAGATCTTCTAAGAAAAAGCTTCAGCCCCTACAAAAATTTCCCCAACCGAAAACCCTTATGTTCCACGCTACTACCGGAACTCTCTTCTCTCCTTCACTATTCACTAATGTGACAATTTAAGATTAAGGCCCATCCCACTATTTACTCTTCCACTATTCTCTCGTAGCTCCTCTCTTTTCACTCACGCCATTTTTTTTCTCCATTATGCTGCCAACCTTCTCTATTTCTATCGTCATTGTAGCTTGCTTTGATGAATTAAGTTGGTGGTTTTTGGTCCACTCTATTGGCGTTTTGCTTCTAAATTGCTACCATTTTGCTCCCTTGGCTATCCATCTATTGCAGCTATTTTGCTTCATATGATATCGGGTTGGGCTGCTATTGATTTTTTTCTTCATTTTTTCGACAAGCACTTTTAATTCTTCTTCTTTATATTTTGATTTTATTTCTTCTTGTCTTTAATTTTCTTCTTCTTACTCCATGAAGACAAGTGAAAATTAATCTTCAAAAAATGGCCCAAATTTAACGCTTTCGACTCACTTTAATTTCTTTGCTTCCAAATTGTACCTAAAATCATATATAAATTAAAGTGAGTATTTTAAGCATTTTCGTATCATTAATCTCCAACTGTAAATGATTAAATGTATCAATAATTAAACACATATCACACACGTTAATTAAATGTCATGCTCATTTTAGCTCATGCTTTTTCACAGTGATCTTATCCAGCCAGCTGCCATCATGTTTCTTGATAATCACAGTGACCTTCTCACCTAGCTCCCATCCGTGATTCTCATGTTGACAACATTATGCATGTTTCCAGCTGCCTTCTTATGGCCTACACTAGTTGCCCTGCTCTCACCTTATCTGCGATGCTTCAAGGTGATGCCAACACCATACAACTCCAATGCATGCTCACGGTGCCAAATGCATGCTTCTTCATCTCGTCAGCTGCAACGCTTCAAGATGCTAGCTGCCATGCCTCAAGTTCTCACTAGCCTACTTCACATTCTCACTAGCAACCTTGCTTCTCATAGTCATGAGAAACTTCTCATAGTGCTAGTTGCCATACCTCATGTTCTCACTAACCTACTTTATGTTCTCACCAGTAACCTTGATTCTCACCGTTGTGAGAAGCTTCTCATAGCTGTGAGAAGAAAGTCACAACTGTGACATGTTAAGTCACACCTACGAGGCCTTATCACTTCCTTAAAAGGTCACTCACGGGGGTAAGAAGGCTAGGTGACACTCCTCATGCACATTGAATAACATTTTCCTTTGAATCATCATTTTATTATGTGGCATCTACAGGTTGAAAGCACGAAAACCTAAACCTAACATGACTCTACAAATAGAAAGAATAGAGGCTAGCGGCAAGACACACATTCTACATTTTCTTCTCACACATTGAGAGATTGGGAGATAAAGAACAGATAGAGAAAGAAGGGAACAAGAGACATAAAAATAGAGAGAGTAGAGGTGAGCAGAGAGAAAGAAACTTTGGTCAATTTGGTAAGGAACAAGCAGAAGTAGAAAGTGAGAGCTAATATAGGAAGTTTGAGAGGGGTAGAAGATCACCTCAACTTCCTCATCTGATTTTTGATTTTTTATTCTATCCTTTATCTGTTGCATTGTTTCTTTGTTATTTTACTAGATTCATTATTCTATTGCTTAACTGACCATACTCTGTTAGTTTTTGATAGTTAATTTCAATTATTTAATCGATTTTTTGTTTTAATACTTCTTTTATACTGACCAATATGGGATTGAAGTATATAAAGATGTTGAATCTTGTTATTTTCGTGATGGGCTAATCTTTTTTTCTTGAGCATTAACGTAGCTATTTTATTCAATTATGCAAGATTAAGGGAATAGGTTGTTGTCTTATATTGCTATAGTTTCTGAACTAAATGGATGTAATAGCATGATCATACTTTACATCATTTTAGTATTAAATAAAGGATTGAGTGGAGAAATTAATATGAAACAAGAAACTTTAGGCGCTTAGGTTAAGAATTAGAAATATATTAACTTAAGTAGTAATTAGTATTTAGGTTTCCATAATTAATTCAGATAATAACTTGTCAAATATGAAAGTTATATTTAGTTTATTATTTGAATTGACCTTAGAACCCATCTGCTAATTTTAGTAAGACAACTATCCAGTCCTTTCCCCTTAATCATGCATAGGAGATTAAATTTATGAAATTAATCTCAAGAATTTTCCACTTTGATTAATCTATTCGTTTTTTCTTCCAGTTGAATCAATTTAATTTTTAGTTTAATGTTGTGATTTTCTTTAGAGCCGTCACTCAACAAATTGGGATAAAATGTTTAGGGTTGCATGTGTTTTTATTTTTATTTAAGACTATTTTGAGTAGACCAATTTCACCTGTTTAGAAGACTAGGTAATCAACTAAAATACCTCATATACTTTTGAGTAGGATAGCCTAGGTAATTTTCAGAACTTAAGTTGGGCATAACAACTCATACCCTTAATAATTTTTCCCCCGACAAAACGTGCCTTTTTTCCTCACTACTTGGCCATTTATATTGAAAACTAGGTTTATATTAGATATGTGGCAACTCACAAACGTGACTTGGTTTGTCACCCTCATGAGTGTGTGTGTCATGGGCTTGACAACTTATCTCACAGCATGACAATGTGTCCTTCATTCCTTTTGCCATTTTCTTGTCTTCTCTTGCTTTAATCCTTCTTTTTCTTATTTTATAAAGACAAGTGAGTGTGATTCTTAAGAAGACAACTCAAAGATTGTGCTTTCGACTCATTTTATCCCTTTCACTTTTTAATCATACCTAAAACCAAATTTAAACTAAAGTGTATGTCTTAAGCATTTCATAGAATTAATCACAAAGTGTTATGGAATGAATGTATAATCAATTAAGCACATATCATGCTCTTAATCTTCAATCAATTCCATATGAAGTACAACAACAAGAATTGATCTTTCACACCCAAACTAAGGTGAATAGGAAGCTTCACAACGTGATAATTGATAAGGTAGCTGAAAAAATGTTGCTTTAAAAGAGTGGGTTGATAAATTGGGTCTTTCTACTCTAAAAAATCCTCAACCATTTTTACTTAAGTGGTTGAGAAAGGAAACAAGCTTAAAGGAATAAAATAATCCTTTATTTCATTTAATATTGACAATTATCTTGATGAAGTGTTGTGTGATGTTATCCAAGGGATGCATGTCATGTATTATTAGTTAGACTTTGGGAAATTGATTGCAATGCTTACCATGATGTACACCATGAAAGATAATTGCAATTTCAGTTTGAAACCTTCATCATCGACCGAAATCAGAATGTATGCAGCTAATAAAAGTTTGAGGTCAACTGTGATTGCTACTAAGACTAAATTTATGCATCAAATGGCTAACTTTAAAAGAGGTTATATTGTGGTTGTGCAAGAAGTTTTAAAAAGTCCAAAGGAAGCATTTTTTAATTTGATGATGGAGCCTCTTATACATGAATTTATTGATTTTTAGATGATTTACCCTTAATTAGTTTGCTATTTAAGGAATTGAGCATTTAGTTGACTTAATTTCAAGAGCTTCATTACCAAAAAATCCATCTTCGATTCGTAATCCTAAGGAATCAAAAGAGATACAAAGGAAAATTGGAAACTTGATAAAGTGGGCTTACCTGAAAAAATCTGTATCTCCTTATATGGTTCTGACTTTGTTATTTCTAGGAAAGGATGAGACGTAGTGAATGTGCATTAATAGTAGGGCCATGAATACTATAATCATCAAGTATCATTTTTCATATTCCAAGAATTGATGTTATGCTTAATGAGTTACGTGGTTCAAAAGTGTTTTAAAAATTTGATCTCTATAGTGGTTATTGATAGTGGTAGTTTGCATATTATTTTGGTCAATAGTTTAGTATGTATTTAGTTTTTAAATGGAATGATTAATGCATGTTTAGGATAGGATTGTGTTATTTAGTTAAATGTTTATAATCTTAGTGTTAAATAGGTTAGAGCATGTTTTTGTGCCTTGATGTATTTGTTATTATTTAAGAACAAATATGAAAGAATAGAGCATAATCAGAGGAAGCCCATAGCCAGATCCAGGCCCACGATCGTGACAGAAGTAGTTAGACCCAACCATAATCGTGGCATAGTCTGGCACGATTGTGACAGAGAGCTAAATAAAGTGCCACAATTAGATAGCCTCCCCAACGCAACTTATTGAGGGGCATTGGGGACATTTTGGACCCAGGGAAATCCTAGGGTTTACCTAAAATGGAAAATACTATATAGAGAAAGAGAAAGAACCCTAGGGGGAGTTCCAACTTCTACCACTTTAGGAAAACTCCAAAAAGAAGAATAAGAAGAAAGAAAAGAGGAAGAAGAGGAGAAAGGAGTAGGCTTTGCTGCTGTTGCTTTCCCAAGCCATCCCAATCTCAACTAAGTGACATTTCCTTTTCATCTTTGTCATTTTTATTCTTTGAATGTGTAAGAAGGATATGATGATGTTGATAGATTTGGGATTAAGGATGATGTTCTAACTTTTCTTTAAGGATTGAAACTTGATTCAATGTTAATTGATAGGTGTGCATTAGTATATGCTTTTCTAGGTATTTGCCATATGTTTTCTTGTATAATTGTTGATTGTTATTGTACTTTAGGATTCATTTTGTATGTTTTCATTAATTTTGACTTTCATTGTTGATTTTTGTGTGTTTGACGTTAATTGAGGGTAAGAATTGACTATTTTTATGTAGGGTGGGAGACGAAGCAACTTGGAGGTTGAACTAGAGACCAAAGACGGGAAGAAAAGACGACTACATTCGTGAACAATTCCCAAAATTGTGGGAATCGTGCAAATTCCCATGATCGTGGGAATTATAATCCGTGATTTTATGCGGGGCTTTATTAAACTTAGGATTTTTGGATTATAAAAGGATAATTAAGCCTCCATCTTCAATAGAGATGACACCTTTCTGTAGAAACACCATCCTAGAGTGGAGAGAATAAGTTTGGAGCCTTGAGAAAGGATTGAAGGGAAGGATCATCATCAAGATTTAGCAAAATAGCACATCAACACCAAAATTCCAAATTTTGGCAAAGAAGAGAAGGAGTCTTTATATTGAATTTTCTATTATTTGGATCTCTTCTTTTTTTTGTAAAAAAATTTCTGACATTTTGATCTCTTCTTTTATTTGTAAAAATGGTTTATTTGAATGTTGATGATGTTAAGGAGACCATGTTAGGCTGATTTAATTTTAGGGATTACTTTTGAGTTAATTTTAGTGAGTAAGATGAAATCTATGTAGGATTGTACAATAAGAGTTGGCGACCTATGGACTAGCAATCATTACGTTAATTGAATAGTTAGAAGAGAGATCTCGGTTAGTCAATTGATTACCCATAGGATAGTTTAATAACTAGTTGAATCGGTAGAGTTATTGGGTAAGTTGAGAGATCATCCAATTGATTTATGTTAATTCAATTAGAGACAGATAGTTACACCTTGAGAGAAGGTAATTAGTACATTTGGAAATCTAGGATGAGACACAATTCAATCGATAAAATAAGAGGGAGACAAAATAAGGAAAAAAGTAATCCTTAATCTTTAGATTCTTGAATTCCAATTTTTCTGCAATTATAGTATTGTTCTTTGTTCGTTATTAGTCTTTCAATTTTAATTTAATTTTTTAATTTCTTTTCCATAAAAACAATTTCCTTTCTTAAATAAAGTTGTGTGTAAATTAAGCAGTGTCTGGACATCGATCCCTGTGGGATCGATATCTGCTCTTTTCACTACAAGTCATGACCCTGTTCACTTGTAGTTTTTGAGTGTAAAACAAGTAGATAGATTTCACTGTCAACAAGTTTTTGGCACCATTATCGAGGATTGATTGTTGATCATCGTGTTTGATTCAGATTAATTTGATTTAAGATTTTTTATACTTTTCCTAGTGTATTTGTAGGTGCATGAACACAAGGAGCACACAAAGGATGAAATAAACTATACAATGTGAATTTCCTAACATTAAGATGCATAAAAGAGAAATAAGAAGGGCGAAGCATCTAAATTTTTCAAATCAAGATATCATTGAAGAAGGAGAGCAAGGAGGACAAAAGCAAACATTGATGGACTTCTTGTGGCCACAAGCAGTGGAGAGACCAGTAGTCCAAGCAAATAATTTTGAGATAAAGCCAGTGTTACTCAATGTTCTGCAAAATAATATTTAGTTTTAAGGGCTATCTAACAAGGATCCAAATGCCTGTATTTCAAACTTCTTATAGATCTGTGACACATTCATATTCAATGGAATGTTTGATGATGCGGTGAAGCTGAGACTATTTTCATTCACATTGAAGGATTGGGCTAAATCATGGTATAATTTATTAAATTCAGGACAAATCACAACTTAGGAGCAGCTCACCCAATCATTCCTTACCAAGTATTTTCTGTTGAAAAAAACGATTAAGATTATAAAGGATATAACAAATTTCCAGTAGAGTGATGGAGAATCTCTCTATGAAGCTTAGGAGAGATTTAAAGAACTTCAAAGAAGCTATCCACATCACAACCTTGCAAAGGAATTTTTGCTTCAAACATTTTAAAATGGAGTGAACCCAAACACAAGGGGAACAATTGATGCAACAGCTGGAGGTTCAGTGATGAGGAAGATGGTGGAAGTAGTTTATGATTTATTGGAAGAGTTGGCAAGCAATAGCTGCATATGGTCAAGCGAGAGGAGCAGACAAGGACAGAAGGAGCAAAAAGGTATGATGCCTATTAACTTGATTACTACCTTATAGGCTCAGATCACAAATCTGATGAAGTAACTAAACAACATGCAAGGAGGATCTATCTCAGTAGTTAAGGTGATGCAACCAAAATGGGAGATGTGTAGGTAGAGCATCCAAAGTTCAGCGAAGTGTTTCTTATTGGGAGATGTTGGTACTGAACAGGTAAGCTACCTAGGCCAGCCATAGATAGGTAATAACCCATATTTTAACACATAATCTCGAGTAGAAAAACCACCTGAACTTTTCTTAGACTGATAACAATACAGGTGGCCAAACAAGACCACAAGAACCACCAGGATTCTAGCAAAATCGAATTGGAGCATTGGAAAATAAGCTGGACAAGTTTATGGAAATGTTTAGTTCCAAAGTGGCAGCATAAGAGGAGAATCATAAAAGAATGCATGTAATCCAGGAGGAAAATCAGAAGAGGATGGAGGCAAAATTTAACTTGATTATGAAGAAACATGCTTTGTCGATCCATAACTTGGAGGTTCAAGTAAGTGAACTTATTGATGCTTTATTTTCTAGAAGTGTAGGTAGCTTATCAAGCAATACTAAGGTTATTCTAAGGGAGCAACTCAAAGATAGGTTATTCTAAGGGAGTAGCTCAAAGCTATTTCACTTCAAAGTGGTAAACAAATGGAAGAACCAAGTGTGAAAAAGGATAGCCACGAAAAAGAGAAAAGTACAGAGATAAAAGAAGAAAAAGAAGAGGGTAGGCTTTATGTAACACCACCATCGTACAATCCCAAACTTCAGATCCACAAAGAGTGAAGCAACATCAGGTGGATACCCAATTTTCTAAATTTTTAGAGAAATTGAAGAAGTTACAAATTAGTTTGTCAGTGGTGGAAGCTTTGGAGTGCATTCCCAAGTATGCGAAATTTCTGAAGGATATAATCACGCATAAACATATTTAGGAAGACAATCAGAAAATAACATTGACAGAGAACTACAGTTCCATTATTTCATGTCAAATGCCTTAAAAATTACAAGATTCGAGGATCTTTATTATTCCATGTGTTGTTGGCAATTTTGAATTTTTCAAATGTTTATGTGATTTAGGTGGAAGTATTAACTTGATGCGTTTGTCTATTTTCGGGAAACTGGGATTAGAAGTGGTCAAGCCAACTTCCATGTTGATTTAACTTACGGATCAATCAATAAAAAGGTTATTTGGAGTTGTAGAAGACGTATTGGTAAAAGTCAACAAATTTATAATTCCTGTTGATTTTGTTATATTAGATTTTGAAGCAGATAAGAATTGTCCATTGATTTTGGGTAGGCCATTTATGAATACTGGTAGGGCATTAGTTGATATGCATGAAGGGTAACTTGTTTAAGAATTGGTGATGAGTAGGTTGAGTTTAGTATGACAGAGTCTTTTCAGAAACTGATGGATGGAAATGTGTGTATGAAAATGGATATTGTAGATGAGTGTGTGAAGGAGATTAAAGAAGGAGTCGATGAGGTGAATGAAATATATGAAGATGGAAGTGTAAAGGAAGAAGATGTATGTAAGGAAGTCGAGTTAGAAAGATTAGAGAGAGCTGATGCACCTACACCACCTTCTACTATTAAACCTCCCACTTTAGAGCTTAAACCTTTATCGTCTCATTTGAGATATACCTTTTTAGGGAAGAAACATATTTTACCTATTATTATCTCCAATGAATTAACTTATGAGCAAGAAGAGAGAGTGATGGAGGCTATTAGGAAAAGGATGACAGTTGTAGGTTGGAAAATTTCTAATATTTGGGGGATTAGCCCAAATATGGTGATGCATAGGATTAAACTGAAGAAGGATGTATAAAAGTAAGAGAAAGACAGAAGAGGTTAAATCTAAATATGCAAAAGGTTGTAAAGAAAGAAGTGGTGAAACTTCTGGATGCATGAATAATTTACCCCATTTCAGATAGTGAATGCGTGAGTCCAATACAGTGTGTGCCAAAGAAGGGTGGCATGACTGTGATAGAAAATGGAAAAAGGGAAAAGATTCCCACTAGGACTATCACAGGTTGGCGAGTGCGCATTGACTATAGGAAGCTAAATTTAGCCAGTAAGAAGGATCATTTCCCTTTACCTTTTGTAGAGCAAATGATTGAGAGAGTCGCTACACATTCTTTTTATTACTTTCTAGATGGATATTCATTCTTTTTATTGCTTTCTAGATGGATATTCATGGTATAATCAAATATTTATATACCAAGAAGATCAAGAAAATACCACTTTTACATGACCATACGAAACTTTTGAGTATTGGAGGATGCCTTTTGGTTTATGTAATGCACTTGACATATTCCCAAGATGTATGACGGTCATATTTATAGACATAAATGAAAATTTTATGGAGGTATTTATAGATGATTTTTTCTGTCTTTGGAGAGTCTTTTGATCATTGTTTGCTAAACTTAGACAAAGTGCTTCAAAGATGGTAGGAGTCACATTTAATTTTAAATTGGGAAAAGTGTAAGAAGGGATCATTTTAGGTCATAAGATTTCATACAAAGGGATTGAAGTGGATTGTAGTAAAACAGAAGTAATTGAAAGTTACCTCCTCCCTCTAACATCAAGGGTGTCCGAGCTTTACTTGGTCATGTAGGGTTCTATAGATGGTTCATTAAATATTTTTCCCTTATTACAAAATCTTTTACTCACCTATTGGTAAAAGATGTGCCTTTTGTTTTTAATGATGACTGTTTGAATCCTTTTGATAGGTTGAAGAAGGCACTCATAACAACATCAATTCTAACACCGTCGGATTGGTCTCTTCCATTTAAGATTATGTGTGACATAAGTGACCATGTTGTTAGGTGCATAGTAGGTCAGTAGAAGGAGAAAAGGTTGCATGTTATCTAATACACAAGTAAGACATTGACAAGAGCACAATTGAATTGCACAACCACTGAAAAAGTACTACTTACTTTGGTATTTGCTTGTGAAAATTTTCATTCTTATTTGTTAGGCTCACAAGTTATTGTGTTTAAGACCATGCAACATTATGTTACCATTTTTCTTAGAAGGATGCCAAGGCCAGGCTTATTTAATGGGTACTTCTGCTTTAAGAGTTCAATATTGAAATCAATGACAAGAAAGGAGTTGAAAATGTCATAGTGGATCACTTATCGAGGCTTGAAGTTAGACATTATAAAGAGGAAGAGAAAATTAAGGAATCTTTTCCTAATGAGACCTTGATGATGGTATATAACCCTTTCCTTCCTTGGTTTGCAGATATTGTAAACTACCTTTCAGATGGTATTCTTCCATCCAATTTGTCACATAAAAAATGGAAGCATTTCCTATTTTAATGCACTCGTTATATTTGGGATGAACCTATACTTTATAAGATTTATGATGACAGTTTAATTCGCAGGTGTGTTCCTAAAGATAAAATGCCTGAGATCTTAACTCAATGTCATAGCTCACTATATGCAGGGCATTATGGACCTAATAAGAATGCTACATAAACTTAGAGTGTGGATTCTACTGGCCAACTCTACTTAAGGATGCTCAAGATTTCGTGCTCAAGTGTGATAGATGTCAAATAGTTGGCAACATATCAAAGAGAGATGAAATGCCACTTTTAAACATAATAGGGGTGGACATATTTGATGTATAGGGTCTAGTCTTCATGGAATTATTCCCACCTTCTGAAGGTAACTCCTATATCTTGGTTGGAATTGATTATGTTTTTAGATGGGTCGAAGTAGTTGTCACTCCAGCCAACAATAGCAAAGTGGTTTAGAAGTTCATTAAGAAGATTTTTACTAGATTTGGGGTGCCTAAAGCAATCATAAGTGATGGGGGAGTCACTTTAACAACAAACTATTTGAGAACCTTATGACAAGATACAATGTACA
>JAOSBN010091249.1:0-11894 GCA_027563595.1 Erythroxylum suave
TATGGTCAGTGCATGATCATAGCATTTATGTATATTTATATTCTTGAACACTGTGTTAAGGGGATGAAAATTGGGGACATGGTGTTATTTGGGTTTTGATGGATTATTAGTGATTAGGTGATCTGGAAAATTATTCAAGGAGTATGCTTTAGTCCTTTAGCCAAAACTTTTTCTCTAATTATCCAAACGAGATGATTTTTGATTTGGATTAAACTAAAAATATATGGCTGCATTTCTTATGAAGACATTGAATTAGAATTATGTCTTTAAGAATTGCAAATTTTGTCATGAAGTTGAGAACTAGGTGTAGTCCATTGGATGAATGTAAAAATTCATATTCTGTATTTGAGGGACAATCTGAATTAATCTAGGTTGATTTGGGCAAATATTCCTTTTAGAAAGTTGTAGATCTTTCTTTTATCTTTTCAATGATATATAACATGAAATTTTTAGACATCTGAGCTGAAAGTTATGGTCCTTATAAAGGAAGATATATCTTCAGCTTTTTGCTTCTTCTGTGTTTTGCTTCTTCTACTTTTTGCTTTGTCTATTTTTTGACAAACTTCATCTACTTTCTAATGAACTTCATCTACTTTTTACTTCGTCTACTTTTTGATGAACTTCGTCTACTTTCTGATGAATTTCGTCTACTTTTTGCTTCGTTTATTTTTTGCTTCGTCTACTTTCTGACAATCTTCATCTACTTTTTACTTCGTCTACTTTCTGATCAACTTCGTCTACTTTTTGCTTCGTCTACTTTTGAATTCATCTGCTTTTTTGCCTGGCCTATCTTCTGTTCCATTTTTGACCCTTCAGAAGATAGAATCTGTCTTTGAGATCTTCAAGAAATTTGTAGATCTTGAAGTCCTATTTCGAACCATATAAAGAACAACTTAATCCAATATCGATAGGGAAAGTTATAGCAATTTTCCCCTTTCGTCTGTCTTTTTCCATTAGTCTGTTTTTTTATGTGGCTTCATCTTTACCCATCTTCTGTTCCATTTTTTACCTTTCAGAAGATAGAATCTGTCTTTGAGGTATTCTGAAAAGTTGTAGATCTTAAAGTCCTCTTTTGAACCATATAAAGAATTCAAACATCTGTGGGGAAAGTTATAGCAATTTTCCCCGTTCATCTGTCTTTTTTCATTAGTCTGCTTTTTCATGTGGCTTCATCTGTACCTATTTTCGTTCCATTTTCACCCTTCAAATGATAAAAATCTAACCTTAAGATCTTCTTTGAAGTTGTAGATCTCGAAGTCCTTTTTGAAATCGTCCTAAGATGATCTTAATCCGACATCTGTAGAGAGAGTTATGCCAATTGTCCCAAGATAGGTTATGTATGATTAAGAAACACTTTCTTAGAGGACGGTATAACCAAATTATATTAATTGCACTCTCTGATTTAACATGAACAATAGACTCGAAAGAGTATCGTGGAAAAATCTGAAAGTAAGCCAATGGGAAATGAATTGAGATTTTAATGGTTTTAGTGAGGCATAAACCTAAGTATGAATTATACTTAGATGAGTTTTGATATAAGAGAGATTTTTGTGAAGAAATTGATGGAAGGATACCCAGGATTGTTATGAACATGCATTGTACATAATTCATTTCATACATGTGCATTGTTAAACATTTGTAATTGTGCATATTGTGATATTTGTATATATTATTTGTTATAGAGGGGTAACTGGAACGTCAACCTCCAGACATAGCCGGATCTTCCAGGCATTAGCTTCGGAAGTAACTTGTGAGTAACCTAGATGGTCTCACTTGATTAATTGTTTGCTAAATTCCTGCTTGAAATGATTGAATGACTGCGGCTTAATTCTTGTTGGTAGACGGTAGGTTCGATGATTGTGAAATGTGGATGAGATATTAAAGTTCTACTTGTATGTGAATATGAAGAAATAAATGTTATTTCAAAATTTTGTTGAATGTCGGACTAAGGTCCAAAGATGATTGTGTTTTGACTGTGAATGTGACTGATTACAAACAATGATTAAATGAATATGTGAGATGCAATTCATTTCATGAATGCATGAAAGATAAAGGCAGTTGTGACCAGAGTTGCCAGTAAAAGAGCTTAAAGCTCAGAACGTGATAAGAGTTTTTGGCTCAGTTGTGCATGTACCCGATATCCACTAAGGGATATGGGACATTAAGTGATACAGCTCGGTATCCACTAAGGGATATGAGCTAGTAAAAAGGCACATGGTCACAACAAAGCAACAAACGAAACTGAGTCATGTGCATTACATTTATATTTGATATATGTATTTTCATGAATGAAATGACCTTTATGATTATTCAGAAAGTAAAAGATGTTGTGTTAGGAATATGCAATGATGTGAATTGAATATGTTAAGTGTATTGATGTGATGCATGAATTGAGTGAACTATTGATAATGGTTACCTTATTGAATTCGCAAAACTCACCAAAATTGCAACGTTGTCTTTTCAAGACCAAGAGACGACTCTAGCTACTGAGAGGCTCTACCAGCCGTGCAGATTGTGTTTTGGCAAAAGAAGTGATGGCTCAAAGGTCAGTCAGCTGGGATTTTTGGACAGATTAGATAGACTTTGTATATTTTCCTCTTTCATGTAATATTCTTGTACAAGATTTGATAATGTGCATCTCGTCAGTGTTGAAAGATACAATGTAAACTTTTGATTTTGCGAAATGAAATGAGGAAAAAGTATGGATTTAAAATATTGTGACTTTTCATATGATGCCATGTGAAGTAAAGGTAGTGGTTGAACGTAGCTCACCCTTATTGTAGGATATGTACCAGAATGACTTCCGGGTGTCCCAGTGTGTACCTTACGGTAAGGGGGCACTATAAAGATAAAAAAAGAAAAAATTTCCCTCCATCTTATCTTTTTTGAAATTACTTTTTATTCTTTCTATCTCTATATAAGATGTTCATATAATTGTTAAAACTGAAGGTGAGAGCTACAACCTTTTTTTAAACTTAAATTTAGAATGAATTATTTTGTTTAGTTATTTTCTCTATCTTCTTTGTCTTTGTTTATTTATTCTTCCCTCTATTCTAGATAATACAATCACATAATTGAATTTTGAAGGTGATGTTCATTTAATTGTAGAAGTTTTAAGGTATAGAACTACTAACTATTTTTGCAACTTAAACTTGAAACAATTTATTTTTCTTATCTATTATCGAACAAGCGAGTACATCAGCGATATATCCAAAAATCATCTTATGCCGTCTATTCATTATTTTCATAGTAGAGTGAAGCAAATTTTCAAAAAAAAAAAGAATAGGGAGGAAGATCATCCTTGTTGATGCATTAAACCATTTTGGCTTTTTTATATTTGATGTGTTCTATATTTTGGTGTATAAGAATTATATCAAAATTTTGTCCAAGTAATATCATGCCTCATTACTTTCCAAATAAATGATATGTAAAAGAAAGTACCATTAAATATTCATATTAAAATAAGTAATATCTTTCACTTTCAAATGGAGTACCATGATTAAGTACAAACAATTAAATGGCTCAATAGAAGTTATACCAATACTTAATTCATGTAATACTAGCCTAATGTACAAAAAGTATTAGTAATTAAAAAAGGTATCATGTACACTTTTAAATCAAAATTCCATCTTTAAATACAAACCATACCCTAGTTCAATGCAAACTATACCAGTAATTATTTATCCAATACCACATCTACAATTAAAAAAAAGTTAGAAATCCATTAAAAGTAAGCAAGACATAAAATTTTAAATAAAAATGTATTGACTAAATGGAAAGAATACATAACTCGATATAAACTATACTAATGCTCAGTACATTCAATACCACTACTAAGAATAAAAGTTACCATCATATATTTTGAATAAGTAACAAATTCGATGGAAAATGGAAATATCATCTTTAAGTACAAACCATAGCCAATATACTAGTACTATATCTATTCAATACCATATCTATTTATAGAAAATACAATAATTCATTGTCAATAAGTAAAATCTACACTTTTAAGATGGAAATAAAATGGTTTTTCACTTAAAATTATGTTACAACTTCACTTCTATAACATAATACCATAATTAAGTACAAAAAGTTACATAGTTCAATAGAAGCCATATTAGTACTCAATATATGTAATCCTAGCTTAAAGTACAAAAGCACTATGATTCATTAAAAGAAGGTTCCGGATACACTTTACAATTAGAATAACTAATCTGAATACAAATCATACCCTATCTCGTTGTAAGTTATACTTGTAATCTATTTATCTGATACCACTTTTATGTGAAAAAAACCATAATTCATTATAAATAAGTAAGAAATATATTTTTAAATGGGAACATTTTGATTGAATGGAAATAATATAATGCCTTAATACAAACTATACTAATCTTTAGTACATTCAATACCACAACTATGAACAAAAGTTAACACTATGAATTTTAAATAAATAAAACTTTAGTAAAAATGGTAATACCATTTCTAGTTACAAACCCTACCCCGCTTTAATACAAACTATACTAGTACTCTATTTTTGAATACTACATCTATGTACAAAAAAATATCATCATTCATTATTGATAAGTGTAATTTTCGATATGTTATGTAATAGAGTGAGAAAAATGCTCTCACTTCTCTCCTTTCCACTAAACCAATTATGTGTTTTTCTTCTCCTAGTTCACTTGCTCTTAATCACTCGTTCTATTTTATTTCCTAGTTTGGTAGGCCACTCACTCCTTTTTTCTTACCTCCTATTTTGGTCTAATAATTTTCTATTAAATGAAACATGTCTTGTGCAACTTTTTGGCTATATGCCTCCTCCGTTAACATGACCTTAACCTTACTGTAATATCATGCAGGCAATAAAGCCAAACAAACCCTTCACTAAGGACTAAATAAAAGTCTTCAACTAGAGATAACTGGTAAGCTAGCTAGAAATGATATTTGAGTGTAACTTAGGAAAGAGACAAACTAAACTCCATTCCTCTTTAGGTTATCCTTCATAAAGCCCCCTTAGAATATTAGTTAGCTGAGGGACTAATATAGTTAGCTAGCTCCCTAGGAAAGCCAATCAGCCTTAATGAAACTAGTAAGCTCAGTTAAGTAATATTGGTTTTGTGCGTATTTATAAATAAATCCCTTTAAAAAGAGAGCTTATTGACTCAATCGAATGGATGAGGCTATCAAAGGAAGGAGCACTAGTGGAGGATGTTATTATCGTGACTTACCCCTAGAAAATTTCGAAAAAAGGGTTGAAGAAAGTTTGGATACCAAAGGAAAATGCTTTAGAAATCACTTAATATATAGATGAGGTGGTCAAGGTTAAAGAAGCAAAAAATAATGAATCTGGAAAGCTACTTAAGGAGTTTGGAAAGCAATAAGAGGTACTAGTTCACCTACTTGCCCCATTTGCAATACAAATTCAAATACGGGAGGAAGTAATGTTAGTAAAATACAACATTCTAAACCGACCACTAAATAAATTAGGGGAACTTAAAGAACATCACTAGGCTAGAGCATGAATTGATTAGCACTCTAACATTAGAATGCACTAATGAAGTCATGAAAATATGAGAAGTGAGTGAATAACCTGTAAGTACCTATACAACTACTCCTATGAATACAAACGATGTATAAAAGTCCTAAAAATATGAGATTTTACTAAATGAATTCAAACACAGGCGCAAATCGAATAGGAAGAAAGTAGATAATTCACCCTCACTTCTTACTTAGAATGTAAGGGTCATTAATTGCTCTAGTTAGTAAAAAGACTACAACACATTAAATAATCATCTATCCCTTCCCTGTGGCAGAATTATTGTTTCACTAAATCTTGAAGTCTAGCACCTAAGCAATTGGTCTTGCATTGAACAAAACCTCCATTGTGAATTAATCATGTAGGCATACAGAAACAAATATACATCACAATGGTTTATGTAGATAATTAGATGTCTGAAAGAGCAAAATTATACAATTATTTAGAGGCATTGGGATCCCTTTTGCAATCTCCTTAGATTCTAAAGGTGATTACAATTGATTCTTAAATCTGATGAAGCTTAAGGAAATACCAAAGCCTTTTATTCCAAATTTTAAGAGCTAAGCTCTTTTACTAATACCTTAGGTTTTGGTTGATCAAAAGTATATGGACCATCACTTTACTTGGTATAATAAACAATCAGAGTCATTTAGAAGAAGCTTGATAGATGCTGGATCAATTCTGATTGGCTCCCTTATTATCTTAACAATTTAACAACTTTCACCAATTCCCTATTCTTAGATGATATTCCCTTAGAAGTTAATTTAGGCAAAGTTGTAAGAAAAATGAGATATCTATTAAAATTTTTCAACTCCCTTCTTAAGCACCCGATTTTCAACTCACTAGTCATGAAAGGAATTAGTATATATGTATTTGGCTCATAACTTTCCAACTAGGGCCAAAAACTAAAGGTTGTAAGAAAAAAGATGATAATTTTATAAAGGAATGAAGTTGATCCTATAAAGATGGATTTAAGGTTGGCCTATGAAAGACTCATCCAATGTCAAATGGAATTATCCAAAGATCCACTAAACCATTTAATCAAAGTTAAGAAAAAAATAGAATTGAAAATTACCTGAATGTTGTTGACACCTTCAATTCACATCTTAAGAAAAAAAATTGTGGCTTAAAGAGGGAGAAAATTGTTTAAAATACTTTTTCCACTACATATAAAGGATAAGAGACACAAATAGAATTATTACACTTAAAGATTCAGAGGGGAAAACAATGAATGAAAAATTCTAAAGAAATTAGCCTATGAGTACTTCAAGAAATAGTTATTTACAAACAAAAGGTTAAGAAGAATACCTCAATACATTCTCAATTCCTTAGTAGGATCACTACAACCTCACTTTCTCAATGAACTCACCCAATAGGTTACATATGAGGAAATTAAGGCCACACTATTTTCTATCCACTTAGATAGAGCTTCTAACCCAGATGGGCTCAATTCTAGATTGTACACCATTGGGCTAAAAATAGTTGATGTAGTACTGGAATTTTTCCATTCTGGTAATATGCTTGTTGAACTTAATGATACCTATCTTTTCTTGATCCTAAAATTCCAAAACCCTACTAGTATAAATGAATACAGGTCTATAACTTACTAAAATGTCTTGTACAAGGTGATTTAAAATATATTGGTTAATAGATTGAAGAAAACTATAGGAAAAATAATTAATTTAGGATAAAGAGCTTACATTAAGGGCATATCAATCAGTTATAATATCCTTATAGCAAAAGAGACCTTCAAGGGATATAACACCAATAAGTCCCTCAAAAACTCTACTTTATAGGTGGACTTCATAAAGGCATTTAATTAAGTGAATTAGGAATTCATCAAATCTTCACTAAAAGGCTTAGGATATCCTTGTAAATTTATGAACTAGATTATGGCTTATAAAACCTTGGTGTTCTATACTATTATTTTTAATCAAGAACCCACTTCAATGTTCAAAGAAGCTAAAGGAATTAGGTAGGGGACCTTCTATCCCCTTATCATCATCTATATGGAAGTCTTATCAAGTATCACAAGTTTTCAAATAAGCACGCCTTTCTCTTTTAAATATCACTACATATGTCGAATGCTTAAGGTCCTAAACCTTATGTTTGTTGATGATCTCCTTATATTATATGGTGCTAATCAAGCTTCGATAGATACTCTATTGGATGCCTTAGAAGTCTTAAAAATGCTTAGTTCTTACTTTCAACCCTAACAAGAGTTCTACTTTCTCAGCAGCAATCTCTTCAAACTTATATAAATATATCAACTCCATTGGTATAAGAATTATTCAGCAAGTTTTACTTTTATAAATCCCTAAAAATTTTGCAAGCATACGAAATTGTAAAGCGTAGTAATTAAGGTGTTGATACCTCAAGGAATTAGTAAAACTAATTGAATCCTGTAGTTATCTAAGGTTATAAAAAAGTGATAAAAATGAAAATAAAGACTAAAACAAAAATTTAAACAATTGATTATGAGTTGATTAAAAATGAAATTATGAAATTAATGCAAGGAAGACAAAATAAAGCACAACCACTTTATAATTAAGGAATCACACAAGACAATATCAAACAATTTTGAGAAGAGGGAACTCATTCTATCATCAATTGCTATCTTAATTACTTTTGATTTCATTACTATCTATCCTAGAATTTTGAAAGGTTGATTATTCTCTCTCGAGACCTAATCATTAAACCTTAAATCATAATCCCTAATTGAATTAGAATTTTAGATTTTGCAATTTCTCAATTAACAAAACAATCCACATTTCAATTATTTCTTAAGTAATCTAATAGACAATCAAGACCTCAAACAAGATCTCTATTCGTGTAATTACAAATTTGATGTTTATGTGATCTATTAGGTTTTTAATTCTCATTACCCAACGTAATCATGTTACTATCATTCAATCTCCCAATATGTTACTGAAGTATGCAAAAATCATAAACAATCACACCTAAACACCTTAACCTCAAAAGTAATTAAATCATAATTGATTCAACAGTCAATCCCAAACGAAGTTAAAATATCCTTAACAAAGTATTCATCATTCTCATGTCCATGTCATACATCATATGAAGTAAATAACACGAGAAATATGAAATAACTTGGAAAGGAATGACAAGGAGTGGCTGACAGCAGCTCCCGCTCCTTTTCTTCTTCTCTTCTCTAAATGGTAAGATGGAGGCTTCATCATTAGGGTCATCTTATTTCTTTTTATAGTTCTTTAGCCTTTTAGGGTAAAAAATAGGTTTTACCCAAGCCAAAAAGTTCAAAAGGAACCTCTAAAAATGAAAATGTAAGTAGATCCCTGCGTCTATCTAGCACTTTTTATGATCGTGACAAGTATGTTGTGATTGTGACCTCTGAAAATAAGGTTCTATCATGATTGTAACCCATAGCCAGATCATTTCTATCACGACCTTGTAAATAAGGTTCTGTCATGATCGTGGCCCTTAGCTGGATCACTTATATCACAATCGTGATAGGGATGAAACGATCATGGTCTGGTTCTTTCTCCAACTTCTCTTAATCTTCTTCATTTAATTTTAAACACTAACAAACACATAAAAATACATTAAGTGCATAAAATTAAAGTCTAATGACATGCTCTATACCATATAATATTTAAAACAATAATCACATTACACAATTCTAATCCTAAACATGCACAATTCATCTAATCATCACCTAAAAACACCTACTAAAACATGATATAAACTAAAACTATCAACATCCTCACACTTAAAATTTTTCTCATCCTAAAAAGATCAGAATAAATACAAACTCAAACACCAAACAAGGTGATATATATATATATATACATGTATATGCAGTAATGATACAACGACATCTTACTTCACAAAACTAATTTAACTTCAAACACATTCCTTTAAATTGTTCTAACTTATTAACTTATAAAATCTATGGCTAAGAACTTCGAACTAAATATGCATACCAATCAAGAACTTAGTGTCATATTTACTCACCCTCAACACTTGCACACACACATTGATAATTAGTTATTTAATAAAAATTGTAACTATCCCTAGGTCATAAAGATTGGTAGGATTTATTTATCAAAACACTATTTTCGTTAATTTTCTTTGACATTGACTTAGTCTTAATGAATGTCCCCAATTGCTCAACTAGGTCATGTTTTATTAATTGGCTTAGTTGGAATGTCATTTTAGCTTTTTAATGGGAAGGCAAACATTTGTGATGAGCATCCCCCTAGTTACTCAGATAGATCACATTCTTAACTGGATAGTAGCTCTTTTCATAATTCGAAGGCCAACAGAATAGTTATTTGTTAACGATATTGGTAGCGCATCATAACGCTACATAAAATAAACTAAACTACTATTATAGTAGTAATGAGTCTAGGTCGATCCCACATAGAGTGTATGAAAGGGTTATTGAAATGAAATTAAAATGTTTAGGTATAGGGGCTTTGGTTTAAAAATTAGAAAATAAAATAAATCTAAACTAAATAACAAAAGCAATTTAAAGAAAACATGTGAAAAAAATGATGAAAGTGGTGAATTTGTTAGGGACCTGGTTATTTGGTTCAATCTCTACCTACATCCTAATTAAACATATTTCATTAATTTGTTGTTCTTAAAGCTCTCATAGCAACTATTAATCGTATGTTAATAATTAACCTAAGTTTTTCTTTAGGTAGTGTTTTATCAGGATACGATTGATAATTAAACCTAATCAACAAATAACCTAGGATACGATCTCTAGATTCAATTAGGTAGCAATATTAGGAATTAGAAAAACCGATTAATCAAGGCAACAACCACATATAATGCGTCATTTAACTTAATTTATGTTACCCCTAATGATTACAAACCAGTAGTCACTACAAGTGAATGTCAACATAACAATTACGAATTATATTGAATATTCTAGTAATGGGTTCGTAATAAAATGATCCAATGAATATATTAAAATTATTTTTTCACAATACTCAAACAATAAACGTTGGGTAACATAAGCAACTTCTAAAGAGAGAAAGAAACAACAAAACAATGGAAGAAATGCTTAATTGGGTAGTCAACATCAATGTCACACCTCTGAATTGGCATCGAGAAATTACCCCTCCATGGCTCTCTCACGGTTGAGAGCTTTGTCCCTTCTCTTCATTAAAGATAAGAGCATAAATCCAACTACAAAGTACAAATCCTAACTCAGGAGTTCATAACAGTGTAGAAAGATATGAATAAACTACTCCCTTTTGCAGCCCATTGAACTCAATCTATTGCTACATCTTCAAGAGGAACTGATGCTTAGCCAAGCATTGCTTCAGGAGAACCCACAGCTGGAACCCTACCAAAAGCATCCATAGCAGCAGCAGTAGGTGGTGAATACGGCGATAGATAAGATGAAAGAAAATGGTGGATGACGGCGGCGGATGACGGTGAAGTAGAGTGAGGAGTCGGGGAATGATGAGAGAACTTCTCTCTTCTTGTCTAATGGTATATCGTGTGTTGTATATTGTTGGCTAACCTAATTTAGTAGGTTTTAAAATAATGAAGCCAGGTCGAGTCGCATAGTGTGTGATTTTTTTCCAAAAATAGTCCGGATTTTCGAAGGTTTGTCGCGGCGACAATTGACTTTCGCCGCGGCGAACTTTTCCCGAAAGGATTTGTTCTTCGCTGGCTCCTTCGTTACGACAAACTTCTCTCGAAAGTTTAGCCTGGATTTATCATTTTTCTCCACGACGAACTTCCTATAGCGTTGACTTCACTTCAGTCTTCTCTCATTCCATTTCTTCTTGTTGAACTCCTTTTCCTTGAGTCTCCTGCAATAAAAAGATGGTAGTTTGCAATATCAATTGTTCTTAGAAAATTAATTAGTGCATTTAATATTAATTTGTAACACTTTTCACCTTCAAACTATATAAAATAAAAGCACACACTCAAGAATCAATTTAAGCACAAAAAGCTAAAGATAGGAGTTAAAAAGTATAGCAAACGCCATGAAAATGTCACCAATTTATGTTATAAACTTGGGCTCAATCAAATTCCCCCACACTTAGACCTTTTTACTTCTTAACAGAGTTTATAAGAGTCAAATAGATACAAGTGCAAAAGAAAAATTCTGACCATGCTTAAAATAAAAGTAGGAAATAGGCAAAAATCACTTTCTTAGAAATCCATCCAAGCAGAATAAGAGAGTGGGAAGAAAATAAACACTATAAGCAATTAATCCAAGATATTGAGCAAAAGAGATTTCACTCAAGGTAAGGTGTTTACTCTCATCTCACTTGTTTGGGATAATTTCACTCTATAAATCTACTTAATCCATTCTCTACCATAAGCTTGTAATAATTCTACCTCTCCACTA
>JAOSBN010091260.1:0-11894 GCA_027563595.1 Erythroxylum suave
ATAATGCTCATTAAAACCAAACTCTTTTATTTTATTAATAATAAATATTTCCATTACAAAACTGTAATTGAAGAAGACTAAGGTACATGTAATTACACCTGCTTTCCAGGGCACTAAATTTTCATAACTCCAACAGTTTCCCTATGCAATCTTCTCAATGTATTTTGGATCTTTGGATCAAATTTTATAGGATTTACATGAAAAGATCAAGTCACTTTATGTAATTATCATATGTTTGCAAATGAGTCTTTTCTCTTAGACTAACGGAAGTCTTTCCCTTAGGGGCAAAGTATCTCTACTCTTTCCTCATCTTCTCTGATGGCATTAACCTTGCTCATAGTTGTTTTTTAGACTTAGTTTGTTTTTATTTTTATTTTTATTTTTATTGTTGTTCTCCTCTACTCTAAGCCTTATCTCAACTTCGCTTTGTTTCTAATTCTTGTTAGCTTATTGTCCCCCTTCCCTGTTTCCATTTTTCTTCTCCCAACTACTTAAAAATAGCTTTGTCTTTTCATCAATTATTTTATACCTCACCAAAATCTTTTACCATTTTTAGTTATTGTTTCTCCTAAATACCTGAAAAATAAAGAAATTTCTTATCGTTATATGCTATCATGTTATTCCTAGACCTCTGTCATAGAGTTTAAAAATGTTATAGTTGATAAGAGTTTTCATCTTTCCCATCTTTTTCTTCTTCAACTATCAAGTAGACTCTAAAGGAAGTGATTGCACTTTTTTGATATGTGTAACTTTAATATTTAACCTTGATAATCCACAAGCATACAGGTCGTTCATGTAGTACCTAAGATGTCGATTCCATGAGGAGGGTTAATCTAATCCTAAAATCTAATACCAAAACAATTCACACTAATTCAAATGTAACAAAACTAAAGAAAGAATTTAATTCAATCACACAACTCGATTCCAAAAATCAATTACAAAACTATTAACAAAATAGCTATGGCAGCACCTAATCAAGAATCAACTTAAAGAACTACCAACTGAGAGAAAGGGGAATTTTATCTATCTTTAATGCTAACCTAATCAATTATGACTTACTAGATTATTGGTTATAGATAGTCCTAAATGAGTACCTACTTTGTTGGACCAATAGAAATTAGGATGGTTTTGCCACTCCATAGTGTACATGTTTGAATAAAGATCATTACTTCCTTATCCATACTGTGCCTCATTGTAATTCACAAAGGTTCTTTGCTCCCTATAATATCTATCTTCCCTTATTGTTCTTTCCATTTCTTCTTGGCATCTAGCTCTTCAGATGTCTCATTTCTCATTTTAAGATGTCTTGTTATGGCTCTACTTTATGCCCCAAACTTCTTTCTCTATTTTATTTTAAAAAAAAACAAAAGATAGTGAAAAAGCCTTAGACTAAAGAACTAAACTAATCGCCTCTCCAACAACGACGCCAAAAAACTTGATCATGATTTTTTGACATATATAAGTTTTAATATTTAAGCTCGATAATCCGCAAGTGTACACATCATTCATGTAGTACCTAAGGTGTTGATCCCACAAAGAGGGTTAATCTAATCCTAAAATCTAAGGCCAAAATAATGTGCAGTAATTCAAAACGTAACAAAACTAAGGCAAGAATTTGATTCAATCATGCAATTCAATTCTAAGAATCAATTACGAAAATATTAACAATTAGTAGTTACGATGCACACATTCAAGGATCTACCATTAGAACTACCAATTGAGAGAAAGGTGAATTTTATCTATCTTCAATGCTAACCTAATCGATTATGAATTACTATATTACTAGTTCTAGATGGTCTTAGGGTTGATTACTCTCTCTCAAGTTATAACTATTAACCCCATTCTATAAACCCTAATCAGATTATGGGAATTGCAATCTCTTGATTAACAACCTATCCAAAACCCTAATTAGATCTGAAGTTGTCTAAAAACTATCGGGAACCTATGCAAAATCTCTCTTTAAACAATTTACCGATTAGATTTAATCCTCGTTTTATTAAATTACCTAACTCTAGTTAGCACAATTTAATTATTTTTCACTCAATTCACCCTCTTAGTTTATCATCAAGTTATGCAATTATAGAAATTAAATCATAATAAATCAAGCAAAACACAAACAGTTAAATTTCATTAAATATAAGATAAGACAACCTGAAGGTGAGTTTAGACATCATCAACATTCAAATAATCCTATGATCAAGGGCCATCATAATTCTATACATTAATAAAATTGAAAATAAACCAGAAACAAGATCTGAATAGATGATGGACACAGCAACGTCAGGAAACCTCCGGTTATGGGAAGTACTTCACGTCAACTTCTTCTCTACAACTCCCTTCCTTCTTCTCTTTCTCAATCTGTTGATGAACCCTCTGTGGGGTTTCTCAATGGTGGTTGATGCAAAAGCTCCTTCTTTCTATCCTTCTTGTTCTAATTATGTTCTTTTGTGTTTAAGGTTGAACTAGGGTTTGGGGATCCAAAAGGTCGAAAAAATCCCTCTAAATGTGAAGTTTGGAAGGGGTTACGCATCTGCTTGATGGAGGGCCATGGTCGTGACCCACTTCTAAGCCTTCTGTCACGATCGTCGCATGTAGGCCATGATTGTGGGCCAATTATGATGCTTCTTTCACAATTGTGGCCTACTGTGTCATGATTGTGGGTCGCTATTTCGGGTTGAATGTCTTTGAAACTTCTCTATTCTTCGATGTTGACCTTGAAATACTATCAAACATATCAAGGTACCACAGAAACATAATGTTTAAGCTTAAAGACTTGTACTAACCTATTAAGCGCACATAATTAACAAACTAACACAAATTTAACCTAAACACATATTAAACAATTAAGTTAACACTTAAACATATATCAAACTAAATCCTAAAACATGATGCAATTCACACTTATCAGGAAGCTACCTCTCCTTCCTTATCTCTTCCTTCTCAGCCTAATTCCTCTTTATTTATAAGTTAGAAGTAGGTTACAAGAGTTCATCAAGCTTCCTCCCTTCATGTTAATCTACCTAAGGAGAAATAAGGAAAGTTGATAGTATGCCCTAATATTGAAATTCTTAAAAAGGGTGCTCATAGTTGGGATTCAACCTTGGTTGGATTCTTCTTTGATGAAGGACCCCCATTCACTGTTATACATAAATGGAATTTCAATCTCTAGGGAAGTAGGGGAGTGGTTGAGGTTCTTCTATTTGATGTAAACCTCATGCTCTTCCCCTTCTCTTTAAGTTTTGTTGCTCTCATAATTTTAGAGGAGGGGCCTTGCTAGGATGTTTATCAACCTCAATTTTTACAATCTTTGCAGCTAAGGTTAAACCTCGAAGTAGTTAAGTTACAAAGTATCATAATATGGATTAACTTCCAAAATGTCCTATTGGATTATTGACTAAGTTCATTAAAAGGCTACATAGGGAAATCATTATTTCAGATGAAAACATAGCAAAGAAAAAAGAATAGGCTATTGATAGATGTTAATTTGACTATAGTTATACATACATATTTGATGCAATTTGCCTGATATTTTGTAGTTTTATTATATTTTTGGTACTTAATTCACTCTAAGTGCATTTATAGGTTATAATTGCCCTTATAGACAAAAAAGAGAGAAATTTAGGTAAAATCATGACATAAAACAAATATTTGAAGGAATTTAGAGATAAACGGAGGTGTATGTGGTCATTAAGTCTCTCAAAACATGTATAGTCATGATTTTAAATGATTTTAGAGCTACACGATTTGATACACAAACGTATATTAGATCATATATGTCCCAAAAGCCATAAATTTCTCTATAGAAAGACACGAGTATAGGAAAATAGGGAAGATCAGAATTTTAGAGGCAATTCTAGATGTGAAGAATGTTCAAAAGTGACAATATTAATCTAGAGAAGTGGAGAATAAGAAGAAATCATCAATAGATCCAATAGATTATAACATCAAACCTTGTACTTGCAAGAACATTCAATTAAAAAGAAGGGAGATCTAGAATTATGAACTCTTTATTTTCTATTAATTGTTTTCTAGTTTATCTTTGATTTCATTTTCTATCACATATAACTAAACACTTTTTAATGTATAGGTGTGATGAACCTGGTGCTATAATAAGTCTTGATTCTTTTATTTAATGTTCTTGTTTTGATTGATCAATTATGATTCGATTATGTGTTTTATATATGTTTTAATAAATCTGAAATATTAGTGCATAATATGATTTCATAACATAGAGATTGAGAAATCTTATGTATGAATAGATCTACTATAATTGAAAGGAGTTGATTGCAAATCTAAAGATAGGGCAACATAAACCCTCTGGATCAAGATCAAACCTAAGGAATTCACAACTCAATAAAGCAATCCTTGAAACTTTGACCTATAGAATTTCAATTAACAAACCAAAGATTAGTTACTAATAGTATTGAGAGACTTATTAACATAAGATAGGAATTTCAATGGTCTAATAGTTATAAAACAATTGCATAATAAAAACGTTAATTGTTTAAGGGTTTTAAGGGATTCATTACCTATCACTAATACTTGATATTGATTGTTTTTCTAAGCAATTTACTTTGTTCTTTGTTCTTTATTCATTATTGTTTCCAACTTTATTTTATCTATTTAACTATTATTTTTAATTAAAAACCAACATTCAATTTGTAGGCTAAATAATAGGAAGATGGTAATTACTAGTGATCATTATCTTTGTGGGATTTGACTCGTACTTGCTTGTGCTATCTACAGCTATGTCACGCACTTACAGTTAATTCAATATTGACAAACGTAAAATTGCTTGTGTTTTATAGGTTAATATGAGTCTTTGAGCTTAAATGTTATATTTTGAGGTACCTTGATGTGTTTGTTAGTTTTTTAGGGTAAACGGTGAAGAACTAAGAAGTTTTAAGGAATTTTGGGCCAAAACCATAGCCCATGATCGTGGCACAACAGGCCATGATTGTTACAAAAAGGGACGAGCCAATAACAAATAGGCCACAATTGTGCACTTTGGGCATGTTCGTGACAAAGAGCTACAAACCAAGTTATGATCATGCACTTTGGGTTATGATCGTGATAGAGAATGTTAGGCGATGGTCAAGATCATCGTGGCTTGCCTCAGGCTAACACAAAAATATGACTTTTTAGACCATTTCAACCCTGGATCAACCCTAGGACTTCCAAAGTATAAATACATCATTATAGGATAGAAACAGAAGCTTGGAGAGAGCCTTTCACATCAGCCATGTTTTAAAAACCTTAGAGAGTTATTGAGAGATTGAGGAAGGAGACAAAGGAAGAGAGACACGGGGACGAAACTTAATGCAAAGTACTTCCCAAAATAGGTGGTTTCCCACAGTTGCTGCCTTCACGAGTCCATTCCAACATTATTTTTAGATTTTATTTCAATTTTATTGATGTATAAAATTAGGATAATCGTTGAGAATAGTGTTGTTGAATGTCGATTTATTGTCTAAATTCACATTCAGGATTTTGATTGTTGAGATTAGTGCAGTTTGATTGATTGTGTTTTATTTAAGTTAATTGTGATTCAATATTTTTTCTTGATAATTCGATAATAAACTGAGAGGGTGAGCTAAGTGAATATCATCAAAATGGGCTAATGAGAGTTAGGTAGTTTGATAGATAAGAATTGAATCAATCTGGTGTAACGAGAGATCGAGCATAAGTTTTCAGTAGGTTATTAGATAAGTTCAGAACTAATTTAGGTTGTGGGTTAACTAGAAATTGATAGATTACAATTCCATAATTTAAATTAGGGATTATAAATTAGGGTTAAAATTATAACTCAAGAGAGAGTAATCTACCCTAGGACCGTCTAGACCCAGTAGTTCCATAATTGTATAATTGATTAGATTTTCATTAATTTTGGATTAAAACCCCCTTTCTCTCACCTAGTAATTTCTAGGTTGATTTTAGATTGGGTGTGTGAATTGATATTTTGTTATATTTCTGAGTTTTAATTCTCATTATTGATTGTTTGAATGATTTCTAGATGTTTATTTAGGTTTATTATGAATTTAGTCAAGCCTTAGATTTTAGGATTAGATTACTCTCATCGTGGGAATAATACCTTAGGTACTACACAAACGACCGGTGCGGTTGTGGTATTATCGAGGTTATAAATTTTAAAAATTAACACACATAACATGTCGACCAAGTTTTTTGTGCCTTTTCCAGGGAGACAATTAGTTTAGTTCTTTAGTCTAAGTCTTTTACCTATCGTTTAGTTTCAAGTAAAAATTAGAAAAATAGAGAAAGAGTTTGGAGCGTAAAATAGAAACACATCGTGACATCTTGAGTTAGATTGAGACATCCGAAGAGTTAAATGCTATCAAAAGGTAAAAAGAACGATCATGGAGGATGTATATTGTAGGGAACAAGGGATGCTTGCAAAATTCGATGAGACTCACTTTGGTTGGGGAAATCATCATCTTTATGGAAACCTGTTCACTTTGGGGGTGGCAAAACCACCCCGAATTCTATTTGTCTAACAATGTAGGGACTCAGTTAGGACATCAAGACCTAGTTGAATTCGAATATGCTGAATCCAGTTCTTGGGATTCCAAGCTAGGCAAAATTATGAATAAGCTCATGGATATGAAACAGAACTAGAACATGTTGGAAAAGAAGTTTAAGAAAGTAACAGAAGATCATGCCTCTTCTATTCATAATCTAGAGGTTTGAATAAGCCAACTTTGTTGGACCCCGAATTTTTATTTATTTATTATTAATTATTCTTGATTTAATTGTTTTTATTATTTTTAGAATTTAGGCATTAATTTAGCAAGCATGAGTAGAAATTGGGGTTATTAATTAGAGATGCTGGGATTAAATTAGTGTAATGCTTATAAGAGACCAAAGAAGGGGCAAAAGGGGCATTACATTAAAAGAAGGGCAAAATAGGAAGGACAAGTTAAATGAAGAGTAAAAATGGGAAGACGAGACAAAAATGTAGTCTTGAATAGGAGAAAGAAGAAGAAAATCATGAGAAAAGAGAAAGAAGAGAGAAAAAATGTGGGAAAGAAGAAGAAAAGAAGAAGAGTGCTTGGAAGCTAGGGAAGAGAAGAGAAAAACGTGGAAAGAGAAAGAATCAAGCTTGTTTAAGGTAAGTTTCTCCTTCTTTCTTGCTTAGGTAGAGAAAAAGTAGAAAATGGGTTGTGTTGAAAAAGATGTTGAGAGATGCATTTAATTTTTGGGTTCCTAAGCTAGGTTTTGGGTTTTCTAACCTAGATGGACTATAGGTAGGTTGGTTTTGAGCTTGAATTGTGTGGATTTCAATTGTTGTGATTATGGAAGTTTTAAGGATTTTATTGAATTGGAATTTAATAAGAAATTGGTTTGTTTTAGGAAATCAAGAAAATCCTACCCAAGAGTAAAGGGAAGGGCCAATTTGAGTTTGGAATTTCAAGAGTGATAAGGTGGGTAATTTATGTATAGTTGTTATCTAATGAGCAAAATGCCTTACGTGTGTGTTGTGTGTTAAAATGGTTTGCTTGAAATATTGTGATGTGGAAATTGCATTATGATGTATGACATGTCATAAAAATTGAATTGTGAGTATGATTATACTCTGCCTTGGAATTGAATCATGGCATTTTGATTTAAATGGAAAGAAGAAAAAGCATGAGAATATGAACTTGTAATTGATTGAATTGAGCATGAGTTTTCAATGTGTTTGGGCGAGAGAGGAACAGTTTCATAGTCACATGTACGTCAACATAAAGCCTTCTCCTGGCTACCTACTTGCGGCACACGAGATTCGAAAATGGACTTGTTTCGTTCACGGAGTAAATTTCAGTTTCTATGTTTTGTTCCACAGAACCCTCGACCCATTTGTTTGTGAATTTGCATTTTGACGTGTTAAGTTTCGATGAAGATGAATATTATGCTTTGATGTTAAATTACATCTAATATGTTTTATTTGATGATGTATTGAGTTATGAGTTATGAATGTTGAACTTAAATTATTGGGTTAAGATAAGATGAGTATGCTTATATGAATAGATACATGTATGTTTGATTATGTGGCTCATCGCCAATGGCTATAAATATATTAGCCACTGAACTGTGTAACTCAACCTAATATTTTTCCCACTCCTCAAGTGTAGATCAACAAGATCAGTGATCCTTGCAAGGAATTTGGACCAACTCTAAGATAGTTAGCTTTTGTACTAAGTCAGTGGCTAAACTTTTGGATAACTTTATAAGCACTTTGAACATTGACCATCCAATGTAATTTTTTGTATCTTTTGTTAAGACTTTGATGTAATGTTGTTTTGTAATTAAATCTATGTATGAACTTCATTTTGATTTTGGAAATGAATAAAGAATTGAAGAAGTTTCCATTGTGAATGTTTTAGTGTTTGGTTAATGATCAAAAGTAGATTATGAAATTGTTGTGGATGATGTTAGGTTGGGATGAAGTTGGAAATGAAGTAGGAAAGATGTGTTAGTGTTAAGATGGGTTATATGTGAAAGTTGAGAAGTAATAAGATGAAAAATGTCCCAAAATACGTTCCCGGAGTAGGTTTCAAGAAAATTTCGCCGCAGCGAACTTAGTTTTGCTACGACGAACTCAACTTTCCAGCACAAAACATGTATTGATATTTTAGGAATAACTGTTTTTTTAGTTATCCAAATGAGATCATTTTTAATTAGGTGTAAACTAGAGACATAGGGCTACAACTTTTATGGCTGGATAGAGTTTTAATTCAGTCTCTAAGGATTGCAATATTTGGATGGAAGTTGGACATAAGATGCTGTTTTAGTATAAGAACAGCCTTAAGATTTTTGGGGAATAACTTTTAGAATACTGAACTAAATTGGATTATTTTGGTGTCATTAGAAACTTAAGACGAAGGAGAATGTTTTTCTAGAAGAAAGTGTTATCAAATTCTGTCATTTACTTGATCAAATGATCATGGAAAAATTTAACCGATTGTTTATGCTTTCACAGGGGTTTTCGCTGCGACGATGCCAAGAGTCGCAACGGCGTAATTCACCTAAAGGAAATTTTGATTTTCTTGTGAAAACTTCACCGCGGTGAAGTATACTTTTTGCTGCGGCGTAATTCACCTGAAAGATCAGTGAGGTTTACCCGCATATGTTCGCCACGGTGAAGTTATACTCACATATGTTGCCGCGGCGAAGCCTACCTTTGCTTCCAAAGGATTTCTCTTTCAAATTCCAAATTCTAAGCCTTCCTCTACGCTCAAGGTTCATGATCCCATGCTCGATGTTTGGCTCTGAAAACGGGGTCCAACAAACTTTCTAGGTAATTTTGTAAGCAAAGATTGTTTGCGCAGTATGGAAATAAATTCAATACAATCACGTCAGGCTACCAAGCTTAGGAATAGGGTAAAGCTAAAAGAACCATTGGCTCACCATACTAAAGGCCACTTGATTGAAGACCAAGAGATGGCAAAAAAGATTGAAGAAAAAAAAATTAGCCCTCCCTTTTATTCACCAGTTCTTGATATACCATATGTGAACATCGAAAAATATTAGGTAGATGTCCATGCAAAGAATCCTATCCTTTAGAATGACGATGATGAAGAAACATTCTTTGGAATGACAATGATGAAGAGTCATTCAACATGAATGATTTATTTCAGAATCTGAAGGTTAGTAGCTTATTTCGGATAACTAATGTGTTCGAATCTTCTGAAGAACAAGAGGATGAAGAACAAACGATGAAAACCATTGAGTTTAAAGAAACTATGAAAGTCTCTATTCAGGAAGCAAAAGAATCAGAGGAGACGAAGGTGATTAAGGAAGAAAGAGAGCAACTCATCTTTGAACAAGATAAACTATTTGATTCAATGGAAGATTAAGGGAGTTTTGTTATTCCTTGTTATTTTAACATTTCATTTAAAAAAGGGACATTATTGAGCTTACTTGGTTTCTATAATGTTACCCATATTGTCCTGTTGATTATTTTGCAATTTGTAGCTTACTTACAAGCTACAAAACTAAGGTTAAACGAAAAGGATGGAAGCAAGCTGCTCATAATTAATCCTGGCTAAGTTTCCAAGGATAAAGCATCGAGCTACTGATGTTAAAAGAAGAACTGCATGGGAGGTAACCCACGGAAAATTATTTTCTTTGACTTTTTTGTTAGAACGTTTGAATTTCGTAGTTAGATTTATTTTTGCTTTTGTTTTCGAATAAAATCGAGAAGGAATAGAATTTAGAAGTAAAAGTGAAAATATTGGAAAAAGAAAATGGAGAAAAAAGGAAAGTGATGGTAAGCCACTAGCCACGATCGTGGCCTGTGACTATATAATGAAGGGAAGGACACAATTTTTAAAACAAACTTTTACCATTTTACCCTTTTTACCACCTATATATTCAATTCTAACTTCGTATTTACTTTCACTTTCAATTTCTCTTTATCTCTTTAAAATTCAAGCATCCAAACACTCTCACCTCTCACTAAAAATTCCATCCAAAATTCCTCGAAATATCACCCAGTTATGCCGTGCATTAAACAATAAACTCGACGGGAGCCATATAGATGAAAACAAGTTGCAGGACAAGGAAGAAGGAATTAGGCAGAGGACTTTGGAGCACCCTTCCTAATCTACATCAAGGAGGAAGGTAATCGTTTCCAGTTCCTTAATGTTAAACAAATTTTAGTTTTAAAATACTTTGATGTCGATACACTCGATAGGCTATAGTTGCGTGAGCGGGTAGATAACCTAGCTGAGAGAATCCAGTGGGGCCAATTCATACGGTTCTAATTTTCTGTTAATCAAGAGCTTACACTAGAACTTTTCACCTCACTGAGTTATGACCCTAAGAACCCTAAGGAATTGTGGTTTAGGTTGAGAGGAAGGGCTTACAAATTAAATGTCAAACTCATGTGCGAGATGTGTGGATTCCTTGAGTCTTCCATCGTTGATTAACATGATGACTCTCATCCCTCTTAATACTGGAATGAGCTTACTGAAATTGAGCAATTTCGTGCTAAGAATGTTCATAACAACATTATAAGGTCCCATGAACACTTGCTACTGCACAATTTCATATCTCAGCTAGTTTTTGACAGGTCAGAAACGAACAAGTATTCCACAAAGGAACTTTTTATGTTGTGGTGCATAGACCACAATATTCTAGTTTGCATATCCACGTATATGCTACAAGCTATTATTGTGGCTCCATGAAAGTTTAGCAACAATCTTGGAATGGGGTATATGGTGTCTGCCATTACAAAATATTTGGGGTGGATCAGAGTGGATTAACAGTCCATCCACCTGACTTTCTACGAAATCCTTCATCATAACATGGAACTGAGGGAAATCAGCAAGAAGAAACATGTCAGGATGAGGACCGGTTAGGCGAGCTCGAACGCAGCGCCATATAGGTAATCACAGGAAGAATCCACCAGTGAAGAATTTGAGTAAGAGGAAGAGGCAGAACCAGGATGGAAGAAGGTTTTACCTGCAATCTCCGAGCCAACAACACACTTCGAAAATGGTACGGACACAACAATGTTAGATCCAGGATATCAGATAGATCCATCAATATTTTGAGTCTCAGGGCGTTCAATTGTTGCCTCTGACACCATCACCACCTCCATCTCCATGGGTTTTATGTCTAACTTAAAATTTTCTTTTCCAAATTAGCCTTCAATTCTATTTTATTTTATGTTTATTTTTAATTATTTTCTGCTTACTTTAATTATGTCTTTTCTCATCTTATATGGCGTGTGTTTCCTTCTCACATTAAGGAAAATGTGTTGTTTAAGTGTGCGGAGAGTCATGGCTCACAGGTCGATCAACTGGGACTTTTGGGATGGCCTAGATAGATTTGATGTATTTTTCCTCTTTCATGTAGCATGTTGTACTGGGTTTTTAGAATTTATGTACAGA
>JAOSBN010091271.1:0-11891 GCA_027563595.1 Erythroxylum suave
ACACAATTCAACCCCCCTTCTTGTGCATCTTAAATATCGTTTTCTAAGTGTTGTATTAACGTGTGAATTACTTCAAGCTCCATTGTGTATTGTAAGATGAACAGAGTGTTCCTTCATTTTCTTTAATCTCCCTTTATGGATGGCAATGGGTTGGGATAAAATGATGTCATTTTTGACAAAACAATGTTGTTTTATCCCTTTTGGTCAGGCCTTAAGTCAGGTCGGGGTTGGGCCCGGGCCTACTTGTCATCCCTATCTCCCTTCCTTCTGCATCAACATGGCCTTGATTTCTTGAAAGTTTCATTTCTCCCTAAAAGTGCTATAATTCACTTTAAATGACCAAGTTTAGGAGGAAGTAAGTTGATGATGAATTGTACTAGAAAGGATTCACTCACATCTATGTTTAGATTTGGTGTGCCTGTTACATGATTATGGATAGGTTAAGACTAATAAAACTTCTTCATCGTCAATCACTTATCAAGTTTCCTACAATATACTTGTCAGTTTTGTATAATTATAAGTACTCATTGATTTTCATCATGAACACTTTTGTGTTATCTATATTAGGCATTGATGGCTTATCATTTTCAACATTATCAATCACATCAAGTTTAGACATAACCTATTTGACCTTTCTTAAGCCTCAAAATATGTCTTTTCGGCTTGTGCACTATTCTCAATAATAGTTGTAGGCTTCTCAACAACTAATGTTAATTCCTTATCTATAATACTCAACTGAAATTGAATTTTCTCAGACCAGTCAACATTGTTTAGCCATTGAACTTTATCAGACCATTACCTATAGATAGAAATTATTAAAAGCTACAAATGTAATACAAATTCACACATTAATGCTTTGAGTATAATTAATGGATTCAGACAATAATGAAATTTAATATATATATTTAAATACACTTTTGGGTGATACTTAAATACATATCCTCAAACCATAAGGATGCTAACAACATATATATACACACTTTAATAGATAGTCAAGCATACTCAAGCTGGTATGTATGTTATTTTTGGATATACAAACATATTCACCGAGTATGTCAATAAGTCTCTCCAATATTATTAATTATAAGCAAAGATCCACCTTTGGATAATCTCCTAGCATTATAATTAATAATCTTAATTATCAAGTTCATCTTTTATGTCATTTATTAGCATCATGTATCATGAACAAATAAAAAAACACATAATTAAATGTCTAAATGTCTTTTCAAGCAAGATCACTTTGGTCACTAACAAGCTTTCTACATAGTAAACATTTAAGTAAGTAAAAATAAATTTAAGAATTTAACTATAATGTTGAAAGATCATATTGTAAAGTCTAAAAGCTTTTAGGGACTAAACTATAATTTTATTACCAGATTGTAATGGTCATAATTTTTAGAAATAAAATTAACAAAGAGAATGTGCTTCATAACCGTCTTACAAAATGAAACGTGTCAAAATGTCCAAGAACTTGATATTAACAAAAGCTAGAGCTATTTCGTAACCTCTTCATTTTGTATTTAATATTCATCATTATTATGCTTAACAAAGTTATAGGCATTCAACACAAGTTCATTATGTGCACGTGTTTTACTAGTAGCGGAAGCAATAAAATAATGTTAATGCATTCATATCTTAACTCTCCTATTTTCCGTTAACCTTTACAAATTCTAGTAAACAATTTATGTAACCACAAATCCGAAGGATTTTGATGATAGGTTCCATGCACACAATCATGTTTTCTAATAAAACTTATGCTTTATAACTATAATCCTAAAGCCTTTTAATGGTAGGACTATGCACACAATCAAGATCCCCCGATACAAAATATTTCAGTTTATATTGGTTTCAAAATCCCAACTCAATTCAAAGAACTGTATGTCCAATTGTTATGCAGAAAAGGAAAAAAGAAGTAGACATGTGCAAGACAAGAACTCTACAACCCTTGCAATCCCTGGCTATTATTAAAAGGATCATCTTAATCAATAACTTCAATTGATTACTCCAAATCCAAACGACAGCCCACAGAAGTAAAAAACACAAGATCTCTGCAGTCTGAGATTTTCTCTGATGACTTACATTAAGAGATTACAACAGTAGCAATCAAATAATTTTTATATAACCTTAAGCAATATTAATGGCTAGCATGAATCCTAAAGTTACCTTTAATGTAAATCAAAGTGTCATAATCTTGCTCTGATACCATATGTAAATTGAGATTATAATATTCTAAACAATATTGCAAGTATAGAATTCTCCTAAGATCGTCTATGACACAATTAATTCAACCCATTCAATTAGGATTCATGTTATAAGAGAGAGAAAGAAATACTAACCTGGGTCTATCTTTAATATGTGTCTCTAATGATATATCTTTAATCAGTCTATGTAAAAAAGTATCCACTCTTTCCTTCAGATTTTTTTTGTTTGTTTCCAATGGTGCAAAAATGTATCTTTTCTTTGGTAATTGTTCACTTAAATTAAAGAGAGAGGGAAGAATTATTATTTAATTATAATAAAACCTTAATGACTATAATATTCTTTACAAGCCCAATAATCATTATCTTGAACTCATATTATATTAGAATCAATCTGTGTAACATAGGTCACACTTTTATGATTATTAAATTAATCTAACATAACGAAGCTTTAAATCGAGCGGACCCAAAGGAAAAGTGGAACCCTCTGGCTTTCTTGGGCACCCTTCCTTTTACTTCACCTTGGTGGTCCTAACATTATCACTGCTTTTGCTCTAAAGGATAATGCTTTTTGTCTCAAGCATTTGTTGGTTCTGATAATTTAGGTTGTAGCTATAGGGTATGTGTTTATTTAAACATTTCCTAAAAACAAGGTTGTGATACCAAAGTTTATCATGTTTTTGACTGGGATTATAAAGCACTTACACTACAAGAAAATCATATATTAGTAGTGGAAATTTGCCGACGGAAACAAAACAGAAGCAAATTACCAATGGAATCCATCAACAAAAGTGTCGTGAAATTTTTCATTTTGCGATGGACACAGCTGTTGACGGTAAAGGTAGAGGGAAAATATTTCGTGCAAATTTTCCGACGAAATATAGCGACAACCAAACCATTCCCTTTGGTGAAAATTGCGGAAATGCTTCCTGCAATTAAATAGCGACGAAAATTTACCGACAGAAGTAGTTCCATCAGTGAAGTATGGTTGGTTTAATAATCAGTGTCGGTTGTTTACCAACGATATAAAATCCATCGTTAATGAACAATCTCATTTACCGATGGAAGGCTTAAACCATTACAAAATAAGATGACAAGACATGGCGTGATATTTGGAGAATTTGAATACCAACAGAAAATATGTTCTATCAGTATTTGACGAGTTGTTTATAAATAAAACTACATTGTTTTAGTTATCATCTTAACTCTCCCCTTCCCCCTATGCTATTTTTCTTCTCTCCTCCCTCAGCTACGTCGATTTTGTGCGATTTTCCTTGCTTCCATCGTTGGTTTCTACTTGTTTGTTGGCCCATTGTGCGTCATTTTCAGGTAAGCTCTCTATTGGGTTTATTTTGTCTCAAAAAAAATGAAGCTCTTAAATGGTTATACATATGTATACTATGGCTATGGCACCCTAATAACCCCTGGGAGGATATTGCGAGTGCCACATACACACAGAACACACTGAACATGAAGCATTTCGAAACATACAAAATACTTCATACATACATTACCAGAATCTCAGCAAACATACATCGCATATCAAAATTTTCGAAAGAAGCCTGAATTAAGGTTATTACAAGCCATCAAAATAAAATTTAGGATTCATATATATTAGATACAAGTCCAAAAACAATCTCAAATTACATATGAACAAAAAAAATTAGACTCCTTTGGCCATCGCGATTGTCTTGTCCTAATTCCTACGTCCCTCTTTCAGAACCTACACGAGACAAATCCACTGTGCTAAGCATATAGCTTAGTAAGTAATAACTAATCTATGGATAAACTGATAACCTATTATACTGAATCATATAACAGCATATACATGCATTAAACAATAAATCAGACTTAATGTATTTAAGACAAACTTTATATAATTAACAGAACTGAATATCACAAGAGGGTATAAACCCTTCTGAATCAGAACAATAATGTTTATGTCATAATCAAACACATATATTAGAATTACAAAACCAGATAACTGCTAATCTATCAACAGAAGTTGGTAACGGGACTTATACAAAAGAGACCGAATTCTCGACACCGAAGTGTCACAGAAGAGACCAAAGTCTGGACACCTAAGTGTCAATATCAGAAGACACCGAAGTGTCAATAACAGAAGATATAGAAGCGTCAATAACAGAATACACCGAAGTGTCACAGAAGCAGCTGCAGACCCTTCTAGGCATGCCTATTTACCCACAACTAGAACTCAATAGTTTTAAAACAAAATAAAGTCATTTAAGACATTTTATGCAAAGCAAATAGTCAGTTATATTCACATGTAAGTAGCACTTCTATATCATATTCATCAATCAATACCTCGGACCTTCATGTTCGAAATCAGTACACAACTCAGTACATATTCATCAATATCAAATTCACTTCAATAATAAACAAAACAAGTCAAGGTGAGGCTATCTTAGGTTACTCACAAAATTTACCATCTAAATTACTTACAAAATTTACCCTCTAAAATTACTTACAAAATCTCCCTTATTGCTTATTGCCTCGACATCCCAGCAATATCTGGAATCGGTCGCTCAATAGGTTCCTTTAAAACATTTAATACAAACACATATCATTATTGTGCACAATTATGAATTCAATTATGCACATTCATGTATACTAAATATGTATGATGCATGTTTATGACAAATTCTGGGTTTCTTATCCTTACTCTTGTCACATTCTTAATCATGCGAAATCATACTCAATTCCTCAATCCAGATTTATTTCATAATCAACTTTCAGGTCCACTTTGTTTAATTATTATCCTTAGGAGGGTGAGGTACTTAGGTAATACTTCCTTCTAGAAAGTTTTCCCTCTTTGTCTTAGGTTTCCATTGATACCAAGTTTATCCAATTTGGTTTAGTATACTGAAAGTTATACCCCAAAAGATTTCAGATTGTTCTTAAGCTTCAATAGAATTCTTATCTCTAATTCCAATCAGATTCTGAAATTCCTAGAGGCAGAATTAGAATTTAATCTCTTCATAAAATTTGTATCCTTATGAGTCTAGTTTAATGCAAATTAAAAATAACTCCATTTGAATAACTACAGAGAAAGTTATGCCCAAAATACTGAAGTATGTTATGTGCTGGAAAGTTTGCCCTTAAAAGTTTGCCTAGGCGAACTTTTCCAGAGAGTCGTGGCGAACCCTTGAGTTGGCCACGGCAAACTTCATCCTTCAAGTTGGTCGGGGCGAACCAAAGAGAGATGGCTGAGGTGAACTTTGACAAAAGCATACTTCATTTTCCAGATTTTAACTTCAAGCCAATTTTCCAGACTCTTAAGGACGTAATTCGAATTCAATCCCTTCATGAAAAATTTAGCTCTATGTCTCTAGTTTACTATAAATCAAACTTCATTCAATTTGGATATTTATAGATAATGACAGACGCATGTTCAGTAAAATTCTACATATCTCAACTCCATCTCACTTCAAACTTTCACCAAGTTATACATATCTCTGAATCTACTTCTATATCATTTGAACTCATTCTCAACACCATTCAAAACCAAGTTTTTAATCAGATACTAAAAACTGATGCATGTATGTGAAACCATTTTCAACTTTCTCTCTCTACTGTAAATTCCCATCTTGCATCATTGTTACCTTATTAGCATCACAGACAACTCATGCATGTGGTCATTTCCAGCACATAAAACATCATCCAACTCATGCATCTATTTATTTCCAATTCTAACACATCATCATAATCATTTACAAAATTTTGAAAGTTAAAAATTTACTAACCTTGTTTTAACAAAAACTCTAACAGTAACCTTCAGTGGAAGAATAATAAATCTCCAGCAGTGAGGTTTGGTGATGGTTGAAAAGCAAGACTAGAGGGAAGCAATCTAGCAGCTAGACTAAATTATTTGTGTTGTAAAGTACAATACTGATATAAAAATCCAAACTAGTGTTTCGGTGATGAAGTTTCAATAGCTTTTGGTAAAGACCAGACAATCCGAAAAGAAACAACAAAGAGCGTTAGTAACTTTGTGACAAGTGCTTTAACAACCCATTGACCCATGGCCCCATTGTATGTGGACCATTTTTCATCCATATATAAGTGCTACATGTCAATATGCCATTTGTCTAATTTTTTTAATATCACAAAATTTCCTGAAAATTCCTAAAATTGCCCAAAAATTCCAAAGTAATTTCAATAATCTCCAAATAATTTTTCATCACTAATAAACCACAAATCTCATCTTAATCGAAAATTTTAAAACCAATTGTACCCGAAAATGTCAATGAATGCATGTATAATATTGGTATGAGTCCAAGAAGGCATATGCACAAATAAGAATAAAAACTCAATTATGCCAAACATACCATGCATTCCCTTAATATGGGGCGTTACAGTGGGTGTTAGGTGGTTGGTTTTTGTGTGATGATTGTTGTTGTATGTGTTTTTTTGTGTTACTGTTGGTTTATTTGTTGTTTACATGTATTGTTGTTGGTAAATAATGGAAAAATGCATTTGTTTCATGATTACTTAGAGATAATACATATTGCCTATGAGTTGTTCGATTAAATGTCCCTTAGATAGAGACTTCCATGTTCAGATAATACATGAACTTGTTTTATGTTAATCTAAAGATACAATGGGATTTAGATATTGACAATGCTCATTCAACTTTTATGAATAGTCATCCTCCCCTTTTGGATGCATGTTGGGTAATATTGGATGTGATCACAATTAATTCACTTTATGAGTAGATTTTATGTCTAATGATAATTTGAATTTTTTATGATTATAAATACCTGAGCATTTAGGCTTTAAACATCTTTATGATATTCTAAAGTTACAATAAAACTTTTATAATAATTTTTAAGTATTCACAAGTAATCATTCAATCATTGTGAAGTGATTATGAACCATTGAGCATTAAAGGGAACAAGCAAATTTTATTCAAGTTGTAAAGAAAATTTGGCATTGTATCTCTTATAGTTAATCGATCTAAGAAGGATTTAGGGTACTCCTAATCTTTAAGAAAGACTGTATAAGAGTTACTTTTTATTTAAACAAAGATTATTGTAAGGATGTTCCTCTTCACTTAGTTGAAAGAAGAATTCAATGGATTCCTAAAAGAGATTTGGGAAGTGGACGTAGATAAGGGTTGATTATTGAACTATTATAAATTAGTTTGTAATTTCTTTTTCGTACATTCTTTATATTATTCTTATTCATTTGATTGAAATTTCCTATAATTTTGTTTAATATCATCATTCAACTTGAAATCAATAAAATTTTATTTTTAAGTTAAGAAAGTGTTAATGTCATTATTATTCATTTTTACTATTTAATTCCTCTATTATTATGAGTCAATGTCCTTAATTTTCTATAATTTCATTTCTCTAGCAGTTAGGACTTGATAAAGGTTGAAGTTGGAGTTTAAGCAAGAGTTTAAGTTCAAATAGGAAGCTAGAAGTTGTAGAAGCAAACTAACGTGGACACATTCAATGAAAATGACTAGTAGCACAACTTGATTTGGAAGTTTTATAACATGATCAAGAAATATTTTTGTAAATATCTCTTAGAGATATGATGGGAAAGTTATGGTAGTGTACTTAAAATGGATTAGATATACTATTTTAAAAAATTTTATTTTATTATTTAAAAGAAGAAAAGTTAAGGAGGATTTTTTTGGCTTAGTTTAGGAAGAATATATTATCTTTTAACTTTACAAAATGCAAAACTAGTATCTTGTTTTCTTCTTTTGGAAAGTAATCATAGTTGAGAATGATTTTGCAAGGCTTAATGCCTTACTTGGTTTAAAGAAGCCAAAGTTATTGAGCTAAATATTTATGAGACTCTAGTTCTTAGTGAAATTTCTTTAGCTATTCAATATTAAATATTCCTCTACTTTATTTAAATGATTGTGTCAATTAATGGCTAATTGATTATTTATTAATTTAATCTATAGGTAGGTTGGAAAAATCATATTCAATATTTTTAATTAGAAGTAGATATTAGGATTACTGTACTACATTAGAAACTAGAATTCTAAGAAGAATATTTATCTGGGCTAAATATACATAGTGCATATGTTTTCTTGTCCATCGATTTTTTTTATTCTTAATACTATTTATTAATTAAATCTAAAATCATATCTAGGTTGTTATTAAAAATAATCAATAAAATAGATGTTTTTAATTGCTTACACATATGAGAAAATTGGTAGAAATACCCTGATGAATACTTGTTGGTAAACTAAAATTAATTTGAGTCAAGGATCAATACCAGTTCAATACTGGATGTCATCCTAGACATAATCTAGTATAACTTCATGAAGGTATGAAGTAGTTCAGTAATTTGTTTGTGTTTAAACATAATCTAGATAACTTCATGAAGGTATGGAGAGTTGTCATTATAGAAGATGTAACATGCCTAAATTTTGTGACTTTGATTCTTAGCATATGAATTGACAGATGATATGTTTATTTACCCTTATGATAAATAGGGCATATGTAATTGCTTTTATAAAATGTGATGCTATAATGATAGTAAGATTGGTGATATTCTTCCGTGCTCTTTTAAGATGACCTTATATGAAAATTTTATCTATTTTGCTTTAATGTCATGTACTCTAAGTCTAGAATTCTCATAATGTATAAAAATTTTCTTTTGTTGACAATTGAATGATGATGTTTGAGCATTCAAGTTTTAATGCATGTAATTGGATGTTATATGCTCATTTGGTAATTTAGGCAATAACTCATCTTGTAAATGCTTACCCCTTACAAAATTTTCTTTTAATTAATTAAAGGTTCATTTTTATAAGTAAACCAATTTGTATTTATCATTATAGCTCTTTTAGGCTCCAAGCACGTTATTCAAAATTTCACTACCTATAAGGAATTTAGGTAATGAATATTTGAGTTTATTAATTTCCTTATTTGATGCCTTATTTACTTACATCAAAATATTGTCATTATTGTTGACAACAACCACATTTTTAAATTATATCATGTAATGTACACCACATTTTAATTTCTCAATATTATACTAAATATTTGATATTCTTTTTTGGAGGCCCTATATTGTGTTAGAGAGCGTCGCTAATCTTTCTTCGTTATAGTCTAAATTTGTCCATCCATCTAGGTTAGTCTTCCAACTAATATTTACCATATGTATTACTTTCATAATATGATTATGATACCTTTGTATTTTGTGTGAATGCAAAGGAGGTCTTCATTTTGTGTTGTTGTTTAGAATATTCTTCTAATCATTTATGAGATTTTATGTTTTTCTTTAATAGTCTTATGTTTTTCTTTAATAGTCTAAGTATTTACTTTATGTTGAATTAGTGTGAGATGTTATAGTTCGATCGGTTTGCATTAATCAACTTCAATTTGATTAATGCAAACTTATTAAAATAAGTAATTAATATGTTTTATAGACAAGACAATTGCTTTCTATAATAAACTCTTAGGACGGTACATAGGTTGGAAATCTGTGATGTAGCTCCCGTGAGGCTTATCGGTGAAAATTTTCACAAGCCTAGAAGTCACAGCGAGAACTTGTTTTTTTGATTCACAGGCATAAACAATGTCACGTACCATAGTTTTGAAATCAATTGTAGATTATTAATTCAATCGGTTAATACTTCAACTTCGATTTGATTAATGCAAACTTAGTATTCACATAAGAAATTAATACATTTCATAGATAAGACAATTACTTTCCATAATAAACCCTAGGATGTTATATAGGCTGGAAACTAGTGATGTAGCTCCTATAAGGCTTATCAGTGAAAAATTCCATAAGCTTAGGAGTCATAGAACTTGTTTTCTTGATTTACAGGTGTAAACAATGCCACGTACCATAGTTTTTAAATCAATTGCAGGTGATTAATTCAATTGGTTAATACTTAGGGGATTTTGTGTAAAGTTTATATGTTCTGTAAATTTTGGAGAACATGAATGATCCTAACTATGGAATCACTATTTTGAATAAACAATTTTGTATAAATGAGTCATATTGATAGATCTTGGATGTATAGACAATTATCGTATGATGGCTTCATTAATCCTGAGTTTGGTAAGGGAGTTGAAGCTTTTATTCATTATTCATTTTCTCAACCTGCGTATATGGATGGGCCTAAGATCGGATGTCCATGTAAAAAGTGCAAGCACATTCGTTTCCTTCTTATTGATGAAGTAAATGGACATTTGTTGAGAAGAGGGTTTGTCCTAAATTATTTTGAGTAGACACGACATGAGGAACTATTAATTAGTAGCACCTTAAGGGCTAATGAAGCGCAATCGTCAGTGAGCTTAAACGAGTTTTAAGGGGGGATTGGATTTTGAACAAATAATATGGATACAAATGAAAATCTTTACATGCAAATGGTTTATGATGTACCAGGTTATACCTTTCAAGAAATTATAAAAAATCTTGAAGAAGAACCTAATCCACAATCCAAATAGTTTTTTGACTTACTACACTCAGCTGACCGAGAACTATGGCCAAATTGTGAGACAATGACTCAATTTTCATCAATTGCTCGTATCTTGAACATAAAGTCTGAAGGGCATATTTCTGATTATAGTTTTGATAAAATTATTGGATGGTATAATGAATCATTGCCTCCTGATCACACAATGGTTGATAGTTTTTACAATATAAAGAAACTTATTAGGGGTCTTGGTTTGCTTGTTGAAAAGATTGATTGTTACAAATTGGGATGTATGTTGTATTGGGGTGATAATGTGGAATTACAAGAATGCAAATTTTATGTACAATCTAGGTCCAAGCCTAGAAAACATTCTATGAAAGGAAAGTTAGTACCGTGGAAGCTGATTAAGCCCAAGTTTATTACATAAATTAGTGACTTTTTCATGACTTTTGTTGTACTTTTTGACTCCTATCTCTAGCTTTTGTGCTTAAATTGATTCTTGAGTGTGTGATTTTATTTTCTGTAGTTTGAAGTTGAAAATTGCTACAAATCAGTATTAATTGTACTAATTAATTTTTTTGAGAATAATTAATACTGCAAACTACCATCTTTTTATTGTAGGAGACTCAAGGAAAAGGAAGTCAAAAATAAGACGTGGAATGAAATAAGGCTGAAGTGAAGTCAACGTAACAGGAAGTTTGCTGTGGCGAAGTGGATCTGTCGCCGTGGCGAAACACGCAGAATCCAGGCTGAACTTTCGGGAAAAGTTCACCGCGGCGAAGAATCTAGCGACAGAACAAAACCTTTCGGGAAAAGTTCACCGTGGCGACAAATGACTTTGAAAACCCAGACCAATTTTGGAAAAATCACATACTGTGCGACTTGACCTGCATCCTTCATTTAAAAACCTACCAAATTAGGTTGTAGCGACACCATATACAGAAGAGACGACAGAAAAGAGAGAGAAACAGAAGCTCACACACTCCCAACTCTTCCTTCCATTTTTACCGTCATCGATCATTTCTCTCATTCTATCTATTGCCACATTCACTATCTGTTGCTACTGCCATGGATGCTCTTGGTGGATTTCCAGTTCTGAGTTCTCTCGAAGCAATGCTTGGCTAAGCACCACTTCCTCTTGAAGATGTAGCAATGGCTTGAGTTCAATGGGCTTTAAAGGGGAGTAGTTTGTTCATCTTTAACTACATTGTTGTGAACTCCTGAGTTAGGATTTATGCTTTGTAGTTGGATTTTCTTGATTATAGTTTAATCAA
>JAOSBN010091292.1:0-11891 GCA_027563595.1 Erythroxylum suave
ACACAATTCAACCCCCCCTTCTTGTGCATCTTAAATATCGTTTTCTAAGTGTTGTATTAACGTGTGAATTACTTCAGACAGATATAATTTTAGATCGCCTGGAGTTTACCTTAGAAAGAATGTTGCAGTACATTGTTTCCTTATTTTAGGGTATCGCACTGACTTTATGGAAGTCAATGAAGAGATCTTATGAGACCCGAGAGATGTCTTGGTAGGAGTGCTAGAGAGAGTTCAGAGATAAATACAATTTGTGGATATATCGGGATCTAAAAAAATGGGAGTTTATGAGTTTGGTTCAGACAGAAGAGATGTCAGTGGCTAATTATCAAGCTCACTTTGTAGCCTTGTCTAAGTATACATTGGAGGCTGTGGCAAATCCTTAAGACAGATGTTACAAATTTGAGTAGGGTCTGAGGATGGATATTTGTTTAGGTTTGGGGGGTGTTACTTCTGATTTTAAGAAGTTACTAGAGACTACACTTGAGTAGAGGATGCAATAAAGCAAGGTAAAATGAGAGGAGAGCTAAAGAGGAGATCAAAGAGTCATCCTGGAGAGGGAAGTCGATTTGTTAAGAGGGGAGCTACTCATTCATGGTCTACTAGTACTGAGGGATCTAGGAGAGTTAATGCCAAGTTGAGCAGGTGTCGTAGTTTCTATCGGTCTGGTGGAGGAATTGGTAGGATAACACTACCAGTGCACCATTAATTTGATTCGATAGAGGGGCTAATCAGAGGTTCAGAGGATCTTTTAGTAGAGGAGTTGGAGGATTTTAGAGTTGTGCTACCTGCGAGATATTTCACAAAGGACCATGATGGGGACATACTAGAATTGATCATAAATGTTATATTTGTATAAAGCGGGGGAACTTATAGAGGAGTTGTCTGATAGTAGGGAGGAGTTCAAGATTGAGGGAAAAGGAGACAGTACAGGGTCAGAGTGGTGCCTTTAGTTCTGACAGAAGTTTGGGTAGAACTAGTAGTAGAGGTGGTGGTAAAGGAGTTAGACGTGGGCTAGTAATGGGTGCGCATACTGGTGGGACATCCTCAGTTCAGAGTCAAACTCAAGAAAGGATATACCACATGAAGAGGGAAGGGGCACTTGTAACCAACGATGTCATTTTTGGTATAATTTTATTATTTGATGTTAAAGCTTATGTGTTAGTAGACCCAGGATCAACACACTCTTACATTTCTGTAGAGTTTATCTCTAGAGCTCCAGGAGAGGTTAATCCATTAGGATATGACCTAAGAGTATCATTACTAGTAGGAGACTATGTGGTAGTAATTAGTGTAAGGAGGAGTATGCCAGTGAGGAATGGTGGAGTGGAACTACCAGCTGACTTAATAGTAATGGATTTAAGCGATTTTGATATGATTCTCGGGATGGATTGATTGGTACAACATCGAGCTATAATAGATTGTTATGTGAAGGAGGTGGTGATAGGGTCTTCGAGTAACTCGAAAGTGATATTTGTGGGGATCGCAGAGTGGTTCTAGTATGTATGATCTCGATCATGACTACTAGATGGTTGATATTGGATGGGTGTGAGGCATATATGGCTCATATTATAGATACGAGGGAGGTAAGTTTTAGATTGAGGGTATTCCTATGGTAAGGGAATTTTCAGAGGTATTCTTATATGATTTATCAAGTTTACCGCCTCACCGAGAGATAGATTTCACCATTGAGACTATGCCTGAACTGGCGTCGATTTCCATTGCATTTTATGGGATGGCTACTATTGAGTTAAATGAGTTAAAAAGGCGGTTAGAGGAGTTATTATAAAGGACTTTATTAGACTTAGCATATAACCTTGGGGAGTTCTAGTGTTGTTTGTGAAGAAAAAGGATGGTAGTACAAGGCTATACGTAGATTATCGATAGCTAAACTGAGTAACAATGAAGAACAACTGCCCATTGCTAAGGATAGAAGATCTTTTAGATCAACTGAGGGGAGCTGTCATATTTTCTAATATTGACTTGAGATCAAGATATTGATAGTTGAGGATAGTTGAGTCAAACATTCCTAAAACAACTTTTCGTACTCAATATGGTCATTGTGAGTTCCTAGTGATGCCTTTCGGGTTAACTAATGCACTAGTTGCATTCATGGAATTGATGAACAGGACTTTTGAGGAGTATCTGGATTAGTTTATGATAGTGTTCATTGATGATATAATGGTGTATTCGAGGAGTAAAGATGAGCATGAGCAATATTTGAGGATTGTGTTATAGATTCTGAAGGAGAGACAGTTGTATACAAAGTTGAGTAAGTGTGAGTTTTAGATGGAGCGAGTAGTTTTCCTTGGACCTGTACTATCTCAAGAGGGAGTGATGCCTGATCTTGCTAAGATAAAGGCAATTATAGAGTGTGAGCCACCTAGAAATATATCAGAGATAAGGAGTTTTTTTAGGACTTGCTGGGTATCATTGGAGATTTATAGAAGCATTTTTTATAATTACTAGCGTATTAACCAAACTACTAAAGAAGGGAGTTCAGTTTGATTGGACTGATTAGGGTCAGGACTGTTTTGAGGAACTTGAGTAGAGATTAACTTTGAGCACAATTTTTGTGTTACCATCGAGTGGTTGAGGTTTTGAGTTATATACTGATGCTTTGAGGATAGGTTTGGGGTGTGTCCTGCTGCAGTAAGGAGAGGTAATAGCTTATGCCTTTTGACAGTTAAGAATGCATGAGTTAAATTATCTCACCCATGATCTAGAGTTAGCAACAATTATGCATGCTCTTAAGACTTGTAAACATTATTTGTATGGGGAGACATTTTGAATCCTTATAGGTCACAAGGCCCTTAAGTTTATTTTAACTCAGAGGGAGTTAAACTTAAGGCAAAGAAGATGGATTAAGTTATTGAAAGATTAGAATTTTACTATTGATTACCATCCGAGGAAAGCTCATGTAGTGGCAGATGCTTTGAGTAGGAAAGGCTTAGGCGTAATGGCTAATTTGAGGGGACACAGTAGACATAGTATGGCATCATTGGTAGAGTTGAGGGAATTGGACGTGAAATTGGAGATTGATTATTTGAGTAGTTTATTGGAGACATTACAGGTCCTACCATATTTGGGAGATAAGATCAGTAAGGCATAAGCTTAGGATTCCTATTTGATGTGGCTAAGAGAGAGAGTGCGACAAAATAGGGGATTAAATTTTTAGTAACAGTAGACGGAGCATTGGTGATTGGGAGGCGAGTTTGTGTGCTGGATGTTGATGGATTACAAGAGGAGAATTTAAAGGAAGCTCATAGTGCACCATATACTATGCATTCTGGTGCAGTAAAAATGTAGGGAACCTAAGACCTTTTTACTGGTAGCCAACAATGAAGAAAGATGTAGCACAATTTGTGTCAGTGTGTTTGACCTGTTAGTAGGCCAAGGCAGAGTATCAGGCACTAGCAGGGAAATTAAGATCTTAGCCATTCCTTCCTGGAAGTGGGAGAAAATTTTAATGGATTTTGTGGTAGCATTATCGAGGGCCAAATATAGATATGATTTTGTTCGGTTGATTGTGGATAGGCTAACTAAACTAGCTCATTTCTTACCGGTATAGTAGACAAGCTCCTTGAATAAGCTTGCCAAGTGGTATGCTGATGAGATTGTGAGGTTACACGAGGTGCCAGTGTCTATTATATCAGATTGAGATCCACAGTTCACTTCTCAATTATGGAGGAGTTTATAGGTAGATTTAGGGACTAGGTTAAATTTGAGTTCTGCATTTCACCCTCATTCGGATGGAAGTTTGGAACGTACAAATTAAAAATTGGAGGATATGATGAGAGCTTGTGTGTTAAACTTTGAGGGTGATTGGGATAGATATATACCTTTGATGAAGTTTGTGTATAACAATAGTTATCACTCTAGCATCAGTATGGCATCATTTGAGGCATTATATGGTAGGCGGTGTACAGATCTGATATGTTGGAATATAGAGGGAGCCAGATTATTACAGAGGTCGAAGTTGGTTCAAGAGACGATGGAGAAAATAAAGGTGATAAGGAAATGCTTGAAGGCAACTTAGGATCTGCAAAAGAAATATGCCGATCAATATCGCTAGGAGATGGAGTACAATGTTAAAGATATGGTATTTCTTCGGGTATCACCTTGGAGGGGAATTTTGAGGTTTGGTAGGAAGGGTGAGATATATCAGACTACATGAAATTGTACAAAATATGGGGATGTTAGCTTATAGATTACATTACCACTAGAGTTATCATGATATGTTCTATGTGTCAATGTTAAGACGGTACCGATTTAATCCTAGTCATGTTATATCGAAACCTGAGATCAAAGTTAAAAATGATATGACTTATAAGGAGGAGCGAGTGGAGATATTAGATAGACAAATTAGGAAATTAAGGAGATGGGAGATTCTGATGGTGTGAGTTTTGTGGAGTCATCAGTGTTCTCCAAGAAAGGCAACTTAGCAGGTAGACGATGAAGTTTGACATCAATATCCTCATTTGTTTGGATCCTTAGGTACGTAATTTAATTTTGAGGGAGAAATTTTTTTAAGAGGGGGAATTTTTAAAGCCCATTGTTTAGCCCAACCCATACTTTTAAATACATATAAAAACTAACAGCTACAAAAATAGAGCCATACTAATGAAAACACCATCTTCTTCTTCATTTTCTCTTCATTTTCCAGCTGAGGAGTGTGCTAGTTCACAAGTTGGAGATAAGCAGACTCGAATCGCTAACATCTGCCATAAGGTAAACCACTGCCTCTCGGCCCCCCAACTGATTCTGCCATAGACCGCAATTCCAATAAATCATATCTTCTACCAAAATATTCACTAAAGAAGCGGAAGCCCTTTTAAAAGAAAGTATTCAGGAACAATGGTATATTTTCTACTTCAAGAGTAAGTATAAAGAAATGTATCCCTTTGAATCTGGATAATTTTTTGATTTTTTTTAATTGACCCCCAAGACCTTTAGTAAATTATTAAAATGTAAATTAGAGCCATACCAACGAAAACACCATTTTCTTTTCATTTTCCAGCTAGTAAGTGTGTCTAAATGTACCATTTTTTCTGCATGTAATACTTTCCTCATAGGTTCTCTTATTAGGTTTGTTTTGCAGCAAATTGGGGGGAGTTGTGGAGGTTGACAACCATAAAGTGCCTTACACTTAAGTAAAAATTCCAATAGCTATATTATGTCATTTTTTGTGATTTTTGATAATCATATGCCATTCTATTTTCTAGTTTGCATGTTGTGGTTGATTAGGACAAAAATTGAAGTTGCAATAAGGGATAAAAATGGAGAAAATATGGCTGGAAAATCATAAAAGAAGAGGAGATAGGAGAAGTGGAGAGTGTGAAGATGATGACATTATTTTGAAAATTTAAGTTGTATGTAGGGGCATAATGGGAAATGAAGAAAGTGAAGGGAAATTTTAGAATTTAGTTGCAAGAAGGGCATTTTTGGTATTAATTGAAATGGATGAGGGTAAAAAGGGACTCTTAATTAGTTAAGGGTATTTTAGTAATTATGGTGGTTAGGTTGGTAAAGATATTATTTTTTATAATTAAGAATAAATTAGAAGAGAGAATAACGTTGGATTATTAAGTGTATTTAGGTTATAATTTTTTCCGTAAATTAGTCTAATAAAATCTTATAAATTTTAGGTCCAACGGTCTGAATAAGGAGTAAATTGGACTATAAATTAGTTAAGTCTGAAACCGTCTTGGACTTTGCTCTTAAAATAAAATACCATTTGTTATTAATAAATTATATTTTGAATTAGCCACTAATTAAATTAATGATTAATGGTTTCATATATGAATTGCAAGGTGTTTCATGTGGATATTTTGTTATGTATATTGAAGTGTATTAATTGTTTTTTTTTGGAGAAAATATGTTATTAAATAAAGGTTGGTTGAAAACATGTTGTGAAAAATTAGTGAGAATCGAGAATTGGTAGCATGCCTAAGATAGGTTACATCCGATGGTCGTTGGTTAATAGGTTGTTTAGAGATGAGTGAGGGTGGCTAGGTATATGTCTATGGAGCAGATACTGGGCATCCTAACTCCCAGGGATGTCCTATGCCAATGACTAGGTATTGGAGTGGTACTGGGATATCCTGAGTCTTAGGGATATCCCGTGTTGATGGCTAGGTACTAGACTAGTACTGGGGTTTAAAGGGAGATTGAAAAATTAAGGTACCCTGTGCCGATATTTATACATTTAATTACAATTCCAATTGTGAGAGATTATTGGTGAGTAGAGATGAGCTGGCAGACCATTGGATGCAAGCTTATAAGCTAGGCCGAGGCAATTCAGTTAAATATTGGAATAAAGCTTAAATGATAGTTATAATTAATATTTGTGTAAATCATAATTTGGTAAAATTTTTGAGATGTTTACTAACTATTTGGATTAGACTGAGTGCTGTTGTGTATATACGTATTATATATATGATTAATCAGTTAATCAAGTCTTATAAATATTTTTTTTTTGAGTTACTTGATTTTAAGGGTATAGTCGATTACCCTTACTGAGTAGGCAACTCACTCGTTGCCACCCTTTTTTTTAGGAGATCGAGTGATTATTGATAACTCCAGTGCACATGATAGACAGAGTGAAAAATAGGTAGGTCCAACAGATTACTTGCGTAAAGTTGTTAGAATGTATATATTTTTTGATGTGGCAGTTTGGGTAGTTGTGTTGTATAGAATATTTTTGTATTTGACAAACAATCCTAACTTTTGCAATTAATGAGGTATTTTATGATTAATGGTATACTTTGGAAACTATTTGGTTAATTGTGGTTTAAAATGTTTGGGAGCGTCATAATGTCTCTCCCCATAAGAGCTTCATCCATCTTATCTTCACTTGTTTGTCATCCCCATAAACTATGAAGGTGTCTAAGATAACTTAAAGTCCCAAAATAGGATTAGACACTCAACAATCTCTCCTTTTAGCCCAATTATGGGGAATACAAGTTATTCTCTAACTTCTACTTGAGAGACATCTAGTAAGCTTACTAGATAGCTCATATTTGCTTCCAAGAATAACTTTAATCAACAATATTCATGTTTGAATAAATATTTTTAACAATAATTATTGCTCCTCAATCACAGACCTCAACCAATGATATCTGACATCTATATGCTTTGTTGAATGGTACATAGTATTTTTGCTCAAGTCAGTAACATTTTTTATTCAAGTTTATAGGGGCAGCCATCTAATAGCAATCCAAGCTATTAAAGTGTGTAGCTACATACTCTACAACTAAAGTAGAGTATGTAGCTAGAGTGGAAGCTTGTAAGGAGATTTGGCTAACAAGGTTCCTTTAAGAGTTGGATGTAAAGTAAAAAGACTATGTAGTAGGTCAGAGCAAGGGATTATAACCAAGTTTTGAGAGTGTAAGTTTTGTCCTAGTTCATATTATAATGAATTAACCTTAACCTTTGGGAGTTGAGTGTCAAGATCATCATATGCTTCCTCACATACATTAAGAATTGTAACATCCCCTACATGGAACCTAAAACCATCCACACACATCCTGTACATGTATCCAAGGTATACAATTCTATTTAATGCTATATATATACCCATTACAAAACTTCCTAATGCTTAACATCATGATTTAACAATAGTAATACATCTTTACACTTACATGATAATCCAAAAGAAAACATACAAATATCTTTCTTCATTACATGTACAATCATCTTTAACTAAAAACGCATTTGAAAAGTACTTTTTCTCCTATCTATTGGCCTTGGTCCCTACAAATGTTCCCTGTACCTTACTCTTATGACTTGGACCTACACGGATTAACACCCATGCTAAGCTTAAAAGCTTAGTTGGAAAATAGTTAGTTTGGATGACCATTTATAGCAGTCATCCTCCAAGCACATATATTAATAAACATGACAATAAATATAAATAGTGATGGCAAAATTAATCAAATACATAATGCAAATATGTTTCAATATGTTGTTCGTGCACCATAAATTCACCTTCAAAAGTCAAACATTGATATTTAACACTCAATGATATAAATTATCAATACAAATGCAAATGCTCATCAATATCGATTATTTATGTTGTCATATTGTATTTCTTATTTATATCTATTTACTTTACTTTTTTGGATAGGCTTCCATATTCTCGTGGGTGTGGATAATGGGAGCTATGGATATTTGAAGATATCAAATTGTGGATATCCGAAAGCATTAAACTGTGGATACCCGAAGGCATCAAATTGTGGATACCTGAAGGCATCAAACTATGGAGATATTATAGTCTCGAAATGAAGACACCATTGGTTTCAAACTATAGCAATTGCACTGTATGCCTATAGGCATGCCTATCAATCCACCACCAAGACAATAGAGTAGGCACTCTAACCGTTACTTTAACCATTTGCCAATTTCACAATTCATCATATGATATTCACTTAAATTCATAAAATATGTATCTGTGTTCATACATGCAAGTCATAACTTACCCCATTAGAAGGGTGTCAAAATCACACTTTTATAGTCATACTATACACATATGAGGAAAAATATGCAAACAAATCATTTATGTACATGTAGGTTTTCTTTGGAATGCATTATGCTTAATCTTAAATTCCAATGTTCAATAACCCAATTCACATATGGTAAGTCCTGTTTCATTTATCTCTAGGTTTTTGAAAAGTTTCATACATATTCAAAAAGGCTCAAATAAGATTCCATAAAAATTGGAAACAAAAACAAACTCACAATTGTGCAATTTGGGCTAAGCCCACGGTGGCCTAAAAATAAGCAACCAATCAGTCTAGAAGCAATTCATATGACAAACTTCAATTGATCCTTAATATGCATGTAGATAACGTTTGAATTATCAGTTGAGGTCTTCTATAAATTTTTTATCCTATGTCTCTAGTTTCTATAGCACTAATAATTAGACCCTTTGAACTTGTAAATCATGAGATATATAACAAAAATCAAAAGCTGCTCCAAAATAGGAGCAACATCTGGTTACAATTTTCGCTCCCGATTTCCAATGTCGTAAGACAAGAATTAAGCCAAAGTCTCTTCTAGAGGCTTTTAGATCTATGTCTAGGTTTCATATGAAACTAAAATCACTTAATTTAGAGGTCTTTAGGCTAAGTTATGACCTAAAAAATGTTACTGGTTCAATAAACCCTGTACAGAATTTTGCTAGACGATACTCTCTTGTCATAGTCAAGTAATTCTACGCAAGATAACACCAAAATAATACCAAAGCATCATCCCAGCAGCCATTCAAAGTCAAAATGAATCTTTGTACACATTTAAATATACATAAATAAGAAATTAACTAAGTGAAGTCCCAAAACTCAAAATTGACAAGATAGGTCTTCTATTGCCTTTCCTTCCCTTTCTCTTTGTCTTTTCTTGACTTACCAACTAGAAACATCACAAATACACATATCAATACCACTTTCAACCTTATAGTTTCAGTTCTTCATAATCAAAGCTAGAAAAGGTAAAGGTGAAGAGAAAAATACCTAACTTTTACCTTGATTTCTACCTAAGATTAACTTAATCTCTTAAATGAAAAATGATGGGAGGATGAAGGTGAAATGGAGAGCAGGAAAAATATAAAGTTAGAGGCCTCAAAGTGCTGTCCATCTCCCCTCTTCATATGCCTTTTCAAGAACTTTCAAGACTCACACATATGCTAAATTCCTATTGGATACACATGCTTTATTATTATAGGTCACACATGCCTTAATCCATTTAGTCTATGTGTTAACTTTAGAAAAATTGCATTTTGGTCCTTCTTCCTTTACTCCCATATTGGCCTATAATCTTATCAATTAATATCATTAGCTAATTCCTCGTGGGATTGACACCTCAATTACTACAATTTTATGATATGTATACCTATGAATATTTAGGGTTTTATATTAGGTATAACTTGCTCAACATATGTAACAATAAATTAAAGAAAATAGAAGAATTGGAATTATGAAATTAGCTCACGAATGTGACAAAGAGCACAGATAGCAATTCCAAAAAATTTCAGCTTTTTAAGCACACAACTCTTTTTTGTAATTTTAACATTTTGGGGCTATTTTTGGAACCAAATTAAATGGGTAAACCCTAGAAAGAACCATAGAAGCCATGATGGAAACTTGTATCTCCTCAATTACCAACCATATGCCTTCAAAGTTGAAATATCGAAGGACCTTTATGATACCCTGTGTAGTTGGTAATTTAGAGATTTCAAAATGTTTATATGATTGTGGTTTTTTTAAGTTAGTAAATTTTAATTAGTAACCTCGATAATCAGCTAGCACATAGGTTTTTCACGTAGTATCTAAGGTGCTGATTGTAACATCCCGTCTTCCAAATGATTGAGAGATTTAAAGAATTAGAGTAATGAGTCTAATGAGTGCCAGCATATAGCATGTAATTGGCACATTTGTGACATGAGTTCATAAGTGTATTCAAAGGCATAATATGAACATACACATATAAATTGTAAGTTAGACAAATTGCACTCAATTGACATATTCCAGGGTATGAAATTGAATGTGATATGAGATATGAATATGCTTTTCCAATGTGTTGTGCTTTGGTTTACCAAAGACACGAATTAATGGATTATAATTAGCAACTTGGAATTGATTGTTATAATTGGGAGATTGACAAATTAACATGCACATTTAGTCTTGGAAAAATGAGAAGTGGCATGACTAATTGAGACATGTAAAATTAGGATGACGAAGCCTAAAATTGAGTGACAAATAGACTAGTAAATGTGTGACAAGTGGATCAATTATTAGGTGACAAGTGGACCAACTTTAGAGTGACATGTGGAATGATTAAAGGGTAACAAATGGCAGCATTATGAGTGGATTAGTGGCAGCTTAATTGTTTAAGACATATGGCTTTGTATTTTGATGACACCGAACTAACATGTTGAATAGGCAAGATGAGTTTTTGCAGTTGCCTTTATAAAGTTTGTCTTTGTAATTTGGCTTAACCCTAGCTAAGCTATTGCATAAAAATCACAAGTTAACCCTTCACAAATTAGCCAAGGAATCAGCATAAAGTGGTCTTCATATTGCTGTCCAAAAAAAAAAAAACTATTTTCACATAGATTCGTGATTAATCTTGAATGATTAGAGACTTGGTTTAATCTGAAGTTTTGTGTTCAATTGGAAGTTTAATAGGTATGTAACAATATGAGCTTTAATTCATGTTAAATGGTATGAGAATAATGCTTGAATTGGAATGAATTGCATGTAAGGTTGATGATGAAGTGCTAAAATATGTTACATGGAGTGTTCCCACCAAATAGGCTTTTGTATTTTATCCATATCTTGATCTGTATATATCAAAATGGGATGATTTTCAATTTTTATTACACTAGAGACATATATCAACAATTTTCATGAAGGAATTAAATTTTAATTCTATCTTTAAGGGTTTTAAAATTTGTCTTGAATTTGAGTACTATATGTAGTCACTATTTGAGAACTATCAATAGTATTTTAGGTATAACTCTAGGAATAATGAACCAAATTGTATAAAATTTAGTTCATTAGAAGCTTAATACATAGAGAAACATTTTTTTAGAGGAACTTATTGCTTAGAAACCTAATTTTCTATATCATAATTGTAGCACCCCCTTACTGCAAGGTACACACCGGGACGCCCGCAGGTCATTCCAATACATATCCTATGATAAGGGTGAACTACGATCAATCATTACTAAAAACTCACATGGCATCATAATAAAACATCAGTATAAAAATTCATAATAATTTGAAACCAAAATTCTCCTCATTTCATTTTATCAAAACTAGAAATGTATACATCTGTCATCTTGTACTGTCTGTACATCGATATCAAAATCCTAGTACATCATACTACATGAAAGA
>JAOSBN010091313.1:0-11890 GCA_027563595.1 Erythroxylum suave
TAATTTATTTTAATGCGGTAGAAGAAGTTGATGCAAATACTTTGGATGAAAGCGTAGTTTATGAATCGTTAAATAGCGTTGGAGAATTTGGAGCTTTTGACGATGATGAGATGCAACCTCCTTCATAAATACAATTTCGATTTTTATTATTATTTTAAGTTTTATATTGGAATCATATTTATTTATTTTTAGTTCATTATATAACAATAGACATTGGAGTATTTTTTATTTCAATAAAATATTTTATTTTATTTATTCTTATAAAAATTTCATCTTATTTATTATATTCTGGTTTTATAATGGTTCACTACCGGTTGAGCCTCTAAACCTTAAACCTTTCCTTCTTCCGATTCGATGTCTAATCCGATTTTTAAAACATTGGTTTGAAGTCCTTAGACACTGTCAGTTAAGGGATCGATATGTTTGCTCTACGTGCATTTGTACGTTCTGATGTATTATGACAGTATAATGGTTCATCAATTAATGATGATCATTGTTTATCCTCAGCAATACGTGTTATCATACATTGTCATAATACGTATAGAAGTCTTAAGATTTGTGTTGATCTTAAGCATTTTAAAGGTCACTAGGCATTTATATCATTAGACACATGTAGTTTTATACAAATATATCCTTAAAGTTTCACATGATATAAGGGGATAAAAGTTTTTAATCTCGTAAAGGTTCTTTAATGCATTTTAGCATTCAGTTGGAGAACATATTGGTTTTCTCTAATGCTGTTTAGCATATGGTGAGAGTAAATAAGTTTTCTCTAATGCTATTTGGCATTCGGTAAGAGAAAATATCAAAATAGGATTTCTATGATGAGTTTAGTAATGCAGTTTAGCATAAAGTTGGAGAAATCGAGACCTACAGATGAAGATGATACGTATTAGATCATAAAGGTGTCTTCGTAGTTTGCCACACTCCATTTTCCCGTTCATGTTAGTGAGGTATTACATATTCGTGATTGTATTGGATCTATGTCACACATGACACATGCATCTGATACTTTTTGATATCGAAAACCATGCAGGACGAATTGTTGGACTTTCATAAGATAGGTAAACTGAGTTTTCATAATACAATAGCATAGCTTAACTAAGTTTTCAAATTGTTTTAAACTTGATTAAAACTATAATTAGTAATTGTCCAAGGGGAAGAATGATAGACATTTTTGCCCCTAAGGGCAATTTTGTCATTTTCTCATATGGTGGACAGTTATTAATTTTTGATTTTGGCTTTTCAATAAATTATTAGTTAACTTACGCAATTTGATCAAGATATGGGTATGAAGTGCCCAATAAATGATTTAGATTAATAGGTCAAAGTTTGGGTAAAAAATGGATCTCTTTTAGTATGGACCTGACCCATATCAACCTTATGATGAGGAAGCCCGATATAGAAGTTATATATATAGGTTAAAGTCTCCTGTAGTTACTTATGTCAATCATAAGTATAAGGAATCTCTGACCTATTAGGAGAACTTATGTTTTGAGAAAGCGATAAAAAGACTTAAACCACGTGTTGGGAAACACTTTGCATAAAGGTCTCAGGAGATTGGAGCTCGTTTGGCACCTAAAATTTGCTTCGGAATCAGAAATGAAACCAAAGTCAGGTATGAACCAAAGTCAGGTATTCCACATTCCTTTCTTTTTTAATACTTTCACGTCCAATCCTAAGTACGTAATAAGGTCTATCTTACGTATTACAAAAATCATTTATTCTATAATTTTGAAACTTGTTAAAGCTTAAAGCTTTTAAACTTGTGATTATCTTATTTTTATAAGTCAATGATTTCTCATTAAACGCATTAAAAATGCATAAGATAGGTATGAATTAAGGATAAAATTGAACATTATTTATCATTTTAAGTTTTTGTATAAATTAATGATTTGACTATATATAACAGTATAATTTATATCAAGCATTCTATTATATTTAGAAATGAACAAAAGACAAATTTATGAAATCAAACAGGATGGTGTGAGTGGTTCAGCACTCTCATTCCTTAATCAAAGGTCTCGAGTTCGAGCCCTAGGAATGGAGAAATTTGTTTGGCCAGCACTTTACCCTTTACGGGCTGACCCGGTGCGAGCGGGGATTAGTCTGGGTGTGATAAGCTTAAAGACGCCTTCCTATAGTTGGGACCCTTCTAGGACACCTCGTGTATGAAAGTATATATAAAAAAAAGACAAATTTATGAAAGGGTTTTACCATTGTAACATGAAAAAGATCAAACATAAAATTTTAAATTGTCATCTGTAATTATAGAATTGTAAATGTAATTCTTGCCATACTATTTCTTTCTTTTTTATCAAAAAAGCTGAATGGAAACTAACTATTTAAACAATTGAAATTGCTGCACGACAACCACAAACTGAAAAACTTCCCCTCGTTGTTAGTTGGTAACTCCAAACCAGCGCAGTTACGTTAAAGTACAATTGGTGGTGTCCGAAATGCTATGATTAGTAGATGTCGTGGGAAAACTGAAATCAAATTCAAAACCATCAATAACAAGAGGCGTAGGGTATTGAGGAGGATGATATTAATTCCTAATAAAATAATTGCATTGGCGTTGATAAGCCTCTACTCATGTTTGACACAACAAAACAAGTCAAAGACTCACGAGTAAGTAAGGAAAATAGGCATTGTCAATGAGCTAACATATCTTAGTGTACATTGATAAAAATTTTCGACAAGATGCAAGATTTGAATGTGAGACCAAAAGATAGTTTGAGATGGACCTTAAGTTAAATGTTAGCTAGATCACATGCATGAGAGAGGAAAGAGCTCTAAGAACTTAATGTGAGCTCAATAAACAAACCATGACTAATGGACTTAATATGGATAAATATTGTATCGGACCAATCTGTAATTTTATTTTAAAATAAAAAAAATGTTTTTTACTCTTAATTTTATTTTAAATTAAATAAAATTTTTAAGCTGGAATATTTTGATCGATTGATAATAAGTCAACATATTTCTTTCAAATGGATAGCCCTACCTGACAATAATTGACTCTTTTTCAAATGGACAGCTTCACTTGATAATTTACTTTCCTTTTTTCCGTTTTTAGTCCCATTGGCACTCGGAATCGCTAAATAGGATCTGAATTGGACATTTGTAAGTTGTAAAGGGGCTTTGCTTAAATTACATCCTTCAATTTTGTCAGATTTTTCTAGTGTGTAAATATGGATCTCCACCTACTTTGAATACAAAATGAATCAATAATTTATATCATAAAAATTCAACACCTTAATTCTTAAGGTTGTGCATGGGAGAAGATCATCAATTATACACAGTCTTTTTTATATTTTATAAAAAGGTTATTTCTATAATATAGGTATCAATTACTCCAAGTCTCATTCTTACTAATAATTTATATCACATGATCATAAAATTACATTTAAAAATGGATATGATTAAAAATGTACGCAAATTTTAATTTAAATATTTAAATATTTTTAAAATTTGGGTAATATATTAATTTATTATTAATTACCTAAATTTAATTATATCAGTAACTTTCTTTACTTTTCCCTGGCTTTTGACAAACATTATGCACTGGTAAGCGAAGTTGCAATTGGCCAGAAAAGAAGCTCTGGAAAAACATAATTATGATGCCTTCATGTTGATATTTTTGCCTTCACACAAGAATATCGAGTTGAGTAGGGTAGATTCAAAGCTTTACACAAGAAAGGGAAAGCATTTTATGAAGGCACAAGTGTTAATCTTATATCTTTATTTATTTCAAGAAGCTAAAGAGTAGGGGAGCTTAAGTCAACAAATATGTCACTCCAACTTGTAGATAGATTCATTAAGTATTTAATTAGGGTTATGAAAGATCTACTCGTGAAACTAGGAAAATATCTTTCTTATCGACTTTTTATTGATGGACATAGAATATGACATTGAGTCCCAATTACCATAAGGTGATGCTTTTAGCTATTAGAGAGGATATTATTGATATAGCTATGGGAAAGCTTATGTTTAGGTAGGCAAGGGAAAAGCAGAATTCTATACATGTAGGACTTTGAAAAGACTTCTTGTCCTAAATGATGAATTCTTTAAGATAGACACCATAAACCCTAGTATGAATAAAGTCACAAAGTTAATGATGATGATTCAGTAAAAACATATAAATCTAGGACTTAAAGAAAAAGAGAAAGATAGTAACCTTAATATTGGTGCTTTTGGTTAGAAAGAGAAACCCAGCTTTTACCGTCTACTAAAGAAGTAAATTATTTTGAGTTGAGGACTTTGCCTCCTCATTAACTTTATGCACACTTATGAGATAATAAGATATATACTAGTGTTTTCTTTTCCTCTTTATGTTGTGTGTAGGAATGGAAATAGGATCATTCAAATGGAGATCCTAGATGACTAATGATATGGAATGTATAGTCGAAGAGTTTATGGATAGGGAAGATCGAAAGAAGAAATTTACTTGTAAAAGAAAGCCCAACTTCCAGAGGCCATAACTTTTGCCATGGTTATCCGTTTAGGGCCCATAGTATATCAAACTTAAGGGAAATTTGTTATCTACAAGCATTGTAAGGCTTAGCCTCCCTTATTGCATTTTTTGGGCCATTTTGATGCTATTTAGGGGGTCTACACGGCCTCTGAAAATTACTATATTTTTCCTTTCCTTATATTTCTTTCTCTTTTTAGATTAGGGTTTTCTAAGGCTATATATATGTCTCTATTCATTGTATTATTCATTCAATAGAAATACAATCCATAATTTTCTCTTTTGGATGAGTCCAAATTATCTTTCTAAGGCTAGATGCGTTTTACCTTAGTTTATCTTACGCTAACTCGCTGTGTCAGGTGGTATCAGAGCAGGGTTGAAGTGCCTACTCTATGGCTAACCTTTCGAAACTAGGAGGCGGGGGTCTCAAGGATGGTGATTATGAGACTGGGACTTTGCTCGATGGTGGAGTGGTGTTAGAAGCCTTGGAGTGACGAATTGAGCAGCAGCTAGATTTTCGTATGTGGCCTATAGAGGAGCACTTTGAGGAGATCATTACTCAAATTCGTAACCTAGGAGTGGGCACCAACAGGGATCAAAATGATGGTGAGGCAAGAGATTGGGAGGATTCACCCTTTGGCTGACATACTGGGAAGACGTATTCTTGGAAACCAATGCAGGAAACAAGCTTACATTGGAAGAGAAGCAGACGACAAAGAGCAAAAGTTTTTAGATTACTTTGATGATATGGATGAGCGTGGCTAGAACTCAGATTATCATATTAAGGTGGATATTTAACCCTTTAATAGGTACCTGGGAGTTGAGGGTGTCTTTGATTTGTTGAATGTTGTGGATCGTTTCTTCAAATACATGGATATCCTTTAGAGGAAACATGTTAGACTGGTGGCATGGTGGCTGAAAAAATGAGTGTTTGCCTAGTGGGAGAGGCTGCAACATAGGAGGTAGAGAGAAGGGCTTGCCCAGATCCAAAAGTGGTTGAGGATGACAGTGTTGATTCATCGTGATTTCCTTCCACTTGACTATGAACAGGTTCTACTCCAGAAATACTAGAGGTCGCGGTAGGGAGCACGATTTGTTCTAGAGTACACAACGGAGTAAGAGGATCAGTAGGTGGCACGGTTCTTGGACAGTCTTAATCTAATAGTTCGTAAGGTCATTAAGGTGCAAGTGATCCGTGACATTATTACATCATAGAATTTGGCTATGAGGGCAAAAATGGTTTTGCTAGAAGATAGCCATCTAAAGTTCTTTTCGTGAACAAGAGGTGCCCAAAATCCAAGGAGAGAGACAAATAGATAAGTTAGTTGGGAGGCATGTAGAGGAGAAGCTAGCCTAGCGTAAATTCTAGATTTGGAGAGAAGATAAGGCCGCATGAAAGACCAAGATAAGGGAGGCACCGAGGGCAGCAACAAACCCTGACCCGTACGTTAAACCTCGAGGGAAGAAGTGTTATAAGTACGGAGCAGTCAGTCATCTCTTTTATGAATGTCAATGTAAGGCCGTAAATTTGACTAAGAAGGAGGATGATAATAGGGAGATCAGCTGTGGTCTAGATGGTGATGATGACAATTATAAGGATGACGATTATGAGGCAACAAATTTCATTATCCAAAAGGTTATGTTGAGCCTGAAACAGGAAGAGTCATCGTAGCAACATCAGTTGTTCCACACTTGGTGTACCATTTCATCCTAGTTATTTAATGTGATCATTAATAGTGGTGGTTGCGAGAACTTCATTAGTCAAGATATAGTGCAGTAGTTGGGGCAGATAGAGTGGCATCCTAACCCATCTACCATCGGGTAGATCAAGGTTGCGGACAAAGTTTGGGTGATCAAACTATGTATGGTTCCTTTTTCCATTGGTTCATATACTGATGAGATTTATTCTGATGTAGTGGATACGAATGCTTAGCACTTATTGTTGGGTAAACCTTGGCAGTTTGATGCAGCAACCATTCATGACGGGTGAGAAAATATTTACTGGTTAGAGAAAGATGGGATAAGGTTCTTGTTGAAACCATTAAAAAAAGCAAGTCGTCCCAAAACTTCTAAAGTGGAGGGGAAGATATTGACCATTGTCGAGATGACTCAGGAGAGGTCAATAACAATTCAGGAAGTGAGGGAGTTTTACGCAGTGGTGATGAAATCGGTCTTGAATTATAGAAAGGTAAAACCAGGAGTGCCTGAAACTGTCCAGCCCTTATTGGAGGAGTTCAATGATGTAGTTCTAAAGACCTCCCAGAGTGACTTCCGCTAATGTGAGACATCTAGCATCACTTTGATTTCATCTCAAGGCCAAGCTTCCTGAATTTGCCACATTACAGGATGAGTCCCTAAGAGAGTGAGGTACTGTGAGAAAATATTGAGGAGTTGCTATGCAAGGGACATATCAGGGAGAGCATGAGTCCACATGCAGCTCCAGCCTTGCTAACTCCAAAGGCTGATGGGAGTTGGAGGATATGTATTGATAGCTGCGTCGATAATAAAATTGTTATTAGCCATCAGTTTCCTATTTTATGGCTAGATGGCATGCTAGATATGATATATGGAGCGATGATATTCTCTAAAATTGATCTGAGAAGTGGATATCATTAAATTCAGATCATATTTAAAGATGAGTGGAAAATGATGTTCAAGTCTAAGGACGGGTTGTTTGAGTGGATGGTGATGCCATTTGGGCCATCCAATGCTCTAAGTACCTTTATATGACTCATGAATCAGGTATTGAAAACTTTCATCAGGAAGTTTGTGGTAGTTTGTTTCGATGATATTCTGATTTATAATCACTCGAAATCAGATCATTTGATGCATCATCGAGAGTACTGGTAGTTCTACAAGAAATTAAGTTGTATGTGAATTTGAAGAAATGTAGCTTCCTGATACCTAGGCTGATATTTTTATGATTTGTGGTAAGTGCTGATGAGATTCATATTGATGAGGCAAAGATTAAGGCTATCCAGAAATGGCCTTCCCAAAAATAGTGTTAGAGGTGAGGAGTTTTCATAGGTTCGCAACTTTTTACAGATGCTTTATCCCAGATTTCAGTTCTATCACTGCACCTATTACTAAATGTCTAGAAAAAGGAAAATTCCATTGGGGGCTAGGAAGCTGAAGCAAGTTTTAACTTGCTAAAATAGAAGTTGTGTTCTGGCCCAATATTGGCGTTGCCAAACTTTGATGATCTGTTTGAGGTGGAGTGTGATGCCAATGGAGTTGGAGTTGACAGAGTTTTGTCTCAGAGGAAGCATCCCGTTGTATTCTATAGGGAGAAGCTTAGTGATGCGAGGCGTAAGTGGACCATTTATGACAAGGAATATATGTTTTGAAGACTTGGGGGAATTATTTGATCGGTAAGGAGTGCATTGTTTATTATAATCTTGATGCTCTGAAATATTTTACTAGCTAGAAATGGATTAGCAAGGATATGTGTGCAAGGTGGACATAGTTTCTCTAAAAATTTCCTTAAAAGCTAGTTTATAAATTTGGAGCACAGAATTAGGTGGCAAATGTGTTGAGTCAGAGGGCTGATCTGTTAGTGGTGTTGAAACAGGAGACTGTGGGTTTTGATCTTCTCAAGGAATTGTATCTTACAGATTTTGACTTCTAAGATATCTAGTAGCAGTGTGTTCCTATTCATATTATTTATGAATATTATCTGTTGGATAGTTTTCTCTTAAAGGGAAATCGATTGTGTGTCCCAAAATCTTCCTGGAGGGAGAAGCTTATTCGTGACATCCATAGTGGAGGGATAGCTGGACATTTTGGGTGTGATAAGACTTCTACTACAATGGAGGAGAGGTATTTCTGGCCTAATATGTGTAAAGATGTGGAGAGTGTGGTGTTGAAATGTTATGTTTGCTAGGCGTCTAAAGGACAGGCACAAAACATGGGGTTATACTTACCTTTGCTAGTCTCGGAGAACATTTAGAAGGATCTGTCTATGGACATAATACTTAGCTTGCCTTGTACACAACAGGGTGTAGATTTTGTTTTTGTTGTGGTTGACAGATTCTCCAAAATGGTGCATTTCATTACATGCAAGAGGACTACTGATGCAAGCCAAGTAGCTAGATTATTTTTTAAAGAAGTTGTCCGTTTGTATGGTGTGCGAAAGATTATCACTTTTAATCGTGTTTTGGAGGACTTTATAGAGGATATTTGACTCGTAATTACAATTTAGCAGCACAATACATCCCTAAACTAATAGGCCGACATAAGTGGTGAACAGGATGCTGGGCAATTTGATCTGGAGTATTTACGGGTATAGGCCTAAATAGTGGGATCGTTCGCTATCATAGGTTAAGTTTGTGTACAACAATGCAATGTACAGTGCCCTCAGACGATGTCTTTTCTCTATTGTCTATACTAAGGCTCCACAACATGCACTTGAATTGGCAACACTACCCAATGTTGCTGGGATGAGCAAAGAGGTAGAGAATATGGCGAACCAGTGGTAGGACGTTCAAGCTAAAGTGAAACGGAAACTTAAGCAGGCAAACTAGAAGTATAAGTAAGTTGTTGATCAACATCGCTGAGAGAAGGTCTCTGAAGTTATTGAGTAGGAAATGGTGTTCTTATGGAGTGAGTTTTTTCATGTTGGGACCTACAGCAAGTTGCAGCCTCAAAAGTATGAACTATACAAGGTTCTACAGTGGATCAACAACGATGCATATGTGGTGGATCTTCCAAGTAATATCGCAATTTTCAAAACATTTAATGTGGCGGACTTGTCTCCCTACTATTTGTCTGATAAGCTATTATATCATGAAATTCCAAAAAACTTAGCGAAAAGTTTTTCCCAAGTGGAGGGGATTGACGTGGAGCGTATAGTCAAGGAGTTTATGGATCGGGAAGATCGGAAGAAGATATTCACGCATAAAAAAAGTCCAACTTCCAAAGGCCATAATTTTGCTACGGTTATTCATTTGGGGCCCACAGTATATCAAACTGAAGGGAAATTCGTTATCTATATGCATAATAAAGCTTCGACTCTATTATCTCTTTTTTTGGGTCATTTTGATGCTATTTAGGTGGTCTATGTGGCTTCTAAAGATTAATGCTTTTTTCCTTTCCTAATTATTCTAGAACTTCTTTCTCTTTTCATATTCATTCAGTACGAATACAATTCATAATTTTCTCTTTTGGATAAGTCCAAATTATTTTCCTAAGGCTAGACGTGTTCTACCTTGGTTTATCTTACATTAACTCGCTATATTAACTAACAAGCTTAAATGAAATTCCAAATAAAACACTTCTAAAGAAGCATTTATTGGGAAGAAATCCACTGATTCTAACTTTTCTTTTCTTTTATTTTACTTTCTTGTTTTGATTTTCTTTACTAATTTATGTTATCTTTTATAGGTAATTTTTTGTAGGAATCTTGAAGTTTTACCCCACCAAATTTTATCGAATTAGGGATACTTCTTAACCTTAATTACCCATATAATTAAGTTTAATATCTTATTTATTTGATATTAGGATAGTGCCATGTTTAATATGGGGGTTAAAATTTCTAAGACTTTTAATTAAGTTTTTATATTTTAACTAACATAATTCTTTGTGAAGTTTTGGATAGATGTGTGTTTAAGTTGTAATTTTTGCACTATTATGTGTTCATCTATGCATGCATGTCATGTTTAATGAGTCAAAGGTCAAAAGAGATGATATTTAGCTGAAAGAAGATTGAAAAATCAAGAAAGCTTAAATTGAGTGTTACAAAGGATAACTAGTACTTGTTTACAAGGTGGGATAGACATGGTATTGAACAGCGTAGGATAGTGTCAAAAAATATAACAAAACTAACGTCAGTATAGGAAGTATGTCCATTAGTAATTTCATGAGTGAGTAACACTATAAGGAAGCAAAACAAAATCGATGTCGATGTTAAAATGTGTTTGACAATGATTTTATCTTGAAACTCGACACCATAAAATTCAAAGTCGAGTTTTCTCCACTAAGCCATATTTCTTTTTTCTCTATCACCATCTAATGTCTAAAATCTCTCATTTCACAAAAATATTAACTTAAAATATAAAAGCTAACCTTCCAAAAACCAAATTGTTCCCTCAAACATAAAACTCATATCTAAAAATACCAAATCATCTTTCCATCGCTAGATTCTTACATTAAGATGACTTATATTCGAGATTTTGTGTATAAAGGAGTTTTAGGAGATATTGGGCACCTAATGTTAATTCCATGTCATGAAAGTAGGTTACTCTCTCTAATTTCATGGTGGTAGTCTATAAAGTTCATTATTGAGCTTTAATGAGTAGGAATTGTTGATTATGTACTACTCTTATAGAATTGTAAGGATATTGAATTGAAGTTATGGAATTTATGTTGATTGTGATAGATTATGCCAAATATTATGGTTTATATGATTTGGGAGTGTTGAAGAGATGTAGTTAATGAATGAATTAGTAGGGTGAAGTTAATAAAGTATGTGATGAAGTTGGCATATTTGATTGTATGTGTTGAGAGAATGGCTACAAGTATCAAAACAAGGGCTAAGAGGAGTATTCTTTGTCTTCTTTGACATTACCCCCTCTAGATTACATTATGAGGTTCATTAATTAGGAGAAAAAAGAATGGTATAACAATTGGAGCAAGAATAATATGCTAATAGAAAAGATCATAAACTAGATATTGATAGGGTCTTTTATATCATTGTTTTTGTTTTTGTTTTTCTAAATTATGTGTTTAGGTTCTCATTAATTGTAATTTGAGTTTATTCATGGTTTTTAGTTGAAATTGATTAGAAATTTAGTGCATAATATGAATAAGTGAATACTCTACAAAATTTGTCTTTGTGAATTCTAGAAAATTAAATTTGTTAATTAATTATGCTTTGATTTGACTTGAATGATAATGTGAGAAACTTTGTCCTTTATGTAACATTTTTATTTCTTACGTGGATATCTTCTTCAATTTTAAATTTCTAGAACTTGACTATCTTTTGTTCAAGATTAGATGTAACATATGTACATGCATTAAAATGATAAAGACACCTAAGATTTGAGTTTGAGCTAAATTGCCTACCTTTTAATACATTAATCTATTAGTAATCCCCTTTGAGCTTAATTAAAAATTATATCCTTTTTCTTTGTTACCCTTTCTTAAAAATACCTTGAGTCTAAAAAAAAAAGATTACTTCTTAATTCATGATCAGTACAGCTTTTATTTATATTATGATGTCTTTAGTAATAAGATGCAAGAAGATTAATGTAGGGGAGAAGGTGAAATGTATAATGGTGGCATAAAAAGAAGAATTTTATATTAAATCCAAAAGGTGTAGAAAAATGTAAAAAAAGATTAACATAGATTCTTGTATTTGAGAAGAATTAAGAAAGAATGGTGGTTGCAAGAATATAAGGAGATAGTAAAGTGAGGATT
>JAOSBN010091324.1:0-11888 GCA_027563595.1 Erythroxylum suave
TTAACCAAGTTGTCCAAGAAGAACAAGTGGTAGATCAGATTGGTTAAGGATACAACAACAAGAAGAGGATACATTGATAAAGGAAAGGATTCAAAAGCAAGGATAAAGAAGAGGGTAGCAAAGCGAGGAGTTAAAGATGTAGTAAAAGGAGTCGGTAATATAATCTCCTTCTTGTTCTTATGATAATTGTTTCCCATATACCATATCATGTATGACTTGGCATGTTGATTTAGTTACCTTGCTTCCGATGTGTTTTGATTTCTAAAAAAGTTTTGAAATCTACCGTTTAACCAAATCTTGCATGTTTTATTTTTTGATCCAACACTAAGAGTACATTCAGGATTGGATATGTCACTTTGAGGTTATGGTGATGTCGTTTGGGTCAATAAATTCTCCAGCTATTTTTATAGCTTTGATGAATAAGGTATTCCAACCTTATTTAGATCATTTTGTCATTGTATTTATTGATGATACCTTAGTGTATTTGAAAAGTGGAGAATAACATTTTGAGCATTTGAGATTAGTCCTACAGATAAGTAGAGAAAAGCAACTATATGCTAAGTTCAGTAAGTGCAAATTTTGGCTTGATCAAGTAGTACTTTGGGTCATATCGTAACTAGACCGGGCATACAGGGGAGCCCAAAGAAAGTATAATCAGTGATGAAGTAGGAAGCTCTAAGATACATGTTTAAGATCCGGAGTTTCTTCGGACTAGCTAGTTATTACAGAAGGTTTGTCGAAGGTTATCTTAGCCCCTTTGATAAAACTTCTGAGGAAAAATATACTATTCAGATGGAATAATGAATGTTAGAGAAGTTTTGAGAAGTTAAAGCATCGGTTAACTATAGCACCGTTGTTAGCTATTCCATTTAGATTTATAGGATATGTTGTGTATAGTGATGGTTCACACTAGGGGTTAGGATGTGTATTGATGCAACATGATAGAGTGATTGCATATGCTTTGAGACAGTTAAGTTCTTATAAGTTTAGTTATCCGGTTCATGATGTCGAGCTTGTTCAGTAGTTTCTGCCCTAAAAATTTGGAGACATTATTTGTATGGAGAGATATTTCAAATATTTACTGATCATAAAAGTTTACAGTATTTTATGAGTCAAAAAGAGTTGAATATGATATAACAACGATGGATTGAATTGCTTAAGGATTATTACCGCACAATAGAGTATCATCCTAGTAAAGTTAATGTCGTAGCTGATGTATTAAGTAGAAAATCGGATAACAGTGTAGAACAAATGTAAAAATCAAGGTTACCCACCTAGTTCAATTAAGAGCATTGAATGTTGAGCTAAATTTGGTGTAAAATGAAGTATTGTTGGCAATATTGAAGCATAGACCGACTTTACATGAAAGAATCAGAAAAGCCTAGAGTACAGATCTGGAAATTGTGAAGTTAATTGAAAAGTTAAAGGTAAATTCGAATTTTGAGTTTGAATTGACAAATGATACATTGTGGTTAAAGTAAAGATTGTGTGTACCCAATATTGAGAATCTGAGAAAGGAGATCTTGGAGGAAGCATATATAGCAGTTTATGCTATGCATCTTGGTACTACCAAGATGTACAATACACTGAAACATATTTTTTTATGGATAGGGATGAAGGAACAAGTGGTTGAGTATGTTGCTAAGTGTTTAACTTGTTAACAGATTAAGGCAGAGCATCAGGCTCCAGTTGGGAAGTTACAGTCATTGCTTATTATGGAGTGAAAGTGGGAGAGAATCACTATGGATTTTATCACGGGTTTGTTGAGGACTCCGAGGCAACATGACACTATATAGGTTGTTATTGATAGATTGACCAAGTTGGCCCATTTCTTACTAGTAAGGGAGAATAATACACTAGATCAGTTAGCTCGGAGATATGTGTATAAGGTCATAAGAATACATGGGGTTCCAAAGTCCATCATATCGAACAGGGATCCTAGATTTACATTAAGATTTTAGGGTAGCTTACACACAACTTTGGGTATGAAGTTAAAATTTAGTACAACATTTCATCCTCAGACAGACGATTAAAGTGAGAGAACTATGAAGACTATAGAGGATATGCTTAGAGCTTGTGTTTTGGAGTTTCAAGGAGCATGAGATTAGTATACAACTTTGATTGTATTTGCTTAAACAATCATTATCACAATAACATAATAATGACACCGTATGAGGCATTGTACGGTAGAAAGTGTCATTTGCCTTTATATTGGGATAAAGAGGGTCTAAGGATTGTTGAAGGCCCGGAACTGATTCAAGATACTATTGATAAGGTTAAACTAATCCAAAATAAAATTAAAGTAGCTCAACATAGACAGAAGAGTTATGTGGATCAGCACCGGAGAGATATGGAGTATCAAGTAGGAGACAAGGTATTTTTGAGAGTATTGCCTTGGCGTGGAGTGCTAAGGTTTGGTAAAAAAGATAAGCTTAGCCTTAAATACATAAGTTCTTATGAGATTATTGAGAGAGTCAGACCATTGGCTTACAAATTAGCATTACCAGCTAAAATGGCTCAGATTCACAATGTGTTCCATGGCAGTATGCTCAGAAGATATTGTTCAGAACCGACTCATATGTTATTAGCACAGGAGATTGAAATTGTGAGTAATCTAAGTTATGTTGAGGAACTAGATAAGATAGTAGGTTATCAGAAAAAGTAATTGAGAAATCGAGTGATTTCATTAGTTAAAGTCCTTTAGAGGAATCATTCTAGTGAAGAAGCTACATGAGAGATGAAGGAGAACATAAGAAAACAAAACCCCTACCTATTTGATCAATATACTTAGGGTTAGAACCCTAGACCATTGCAAGTGAGAAATAGCATTGAGAGCATTTCATACATATGCATATCATTAGCATACAAACATTAATGATAATTTGTATACATTACAAAGATAATGTAGTTGTGACTAGAGTGGCCAGTGAAAAAGAGATTAAAGCTCATAAATGCGTATAAAGAGCCATAGGCTCAGTATATAAAATGAGCCCAATATCCATAATGGATACAAAACAGTTATCAATAAGCCTAGTATCCACAACGGATGCACGACAGTTTAAAAAGGTGCTCATTCATAACAAAGTTAAAATTGAAAGTGAGTGACATGTGCATTGCATATACAACTTGATATTTATTATATGAAAGACTAAAGTGAATTATTTGTTTTAAATTTGAAATGTGAAATGTGTATATAAAGTGTATTTGTTGAAATATGATGAAATTTAAAGTGATATGGAATATTTGATTATATGATTTATATGTGAATTGAATGGTGAATTGTTTTAAGAATGATATGAGTGAGCACATCAATGATGGTTCATTCATTAAATTCACAAAACTCATCAAAATTGCAAAATTTATTTTCAAGTGTGAGAAAGGAGACTAACTTTTAAGACAATCTAGAAGAAGTCTTATACTTGCATTTTGGATTCAAGAAATAGCTTAAAGATCTAGTTAGCTGAGACTAAAGAGTTAGATGGAATGTTTCTATTTAGTTTCTCATTCCATGTAGAATATATTGTAAAGGAAAGAGTAGTAGACTCTCATATGATTTTGATACAGTGTATATATGGATTATGGAATGAAAACCTACAATGTAAATTATGTTTTATAAATGGAATGAGGAATTGATCTTTAACATATTTGTGATTTATTTATGATGCCATATTAAGTGATTATGATTGCTCTAACATGCCATTTTTATAGGGTATGTTCTTGAACGTACATTGGATGTTTGGGTATATAGTCCATGGTAATGAGGTGTTACATTGTATGGTTAGACCCAATTGAGCTTTAAAGGCAAAATATGAAGGACCTCTCTAGCGTTATATTGTTTGTAAACGTTTTGATGAACATCTAAATGTAATTACCAATTTGAACTAGCATAAAGAAAAAGAACTATAAAACTCCAAATGGATCAAAGAAAGCCAAGGAGAAGGTAGGTAAATGTTCTTACCATAAGTAGAAGAAATATTCAAAATGAAATCTTGTTTATTTCACTTATAAGAGGTCAAACCTTTTTTGTGAATGCTTAAAATAGAAGGCAAGTGAGGAGCAGATCTATTCAAGCCCACAAAGGATCAAGGAAAGGGAATTGAGCACTTGGTGGAAGAAGTCTACCTCAACTACTATGTTGCATTAGGCACAATCAACATTATGAAGGAGTGTTTAAGAAAAAACAAACCTAAAATAGTAGAAAAATGATATATGGTTTGACATGCTAATGAAAAAGAAGACTTTCTTTCATCTTTAAAATTTAGCTAAGTAATCTTTAAGGAAAATGATTATGGAGGAGTGCCAATAGATTATTTTAAGGAGGGCATTAAATTTTTCTAGTGAGGGTAGTCTTTTATATTCCTAAATCGAAATCACACATGCATGTAAATTTTAGTAAGCTTTGGTTGATCTTTGGCACTTAGGTTGATAGGAAGATGGCATATTGATGACATAATAAGGTAAAGGCCTATAAGTAGGTAAGGAAAAATGAGCAATATCAAAAAAATTTAAGGTAGGTGAGTGTTGGCATACATTAGGGCACTTTAGTAAAAATCTTCAATAATGAATGAGATTTAAATGTGAGACCAAAGATGATGGCACAATTAAGTTGTACTAACAATGAGGATACATAAAGGAATTTAACTTGGAAGGGGATTAAAAGGGCATATGAATTTGATAGGTTTACCAGTTAGTGGATTAGATTACTAAACATGGAAAAAATATGAAGTAGTGGAAAAAGAGAGTGGAGGCACTACCTTATAAAGTGGAAACACTTCTTTAAGTAGTGGAAAAATGATAGGAGAATGTGAAAACAAAATGGACATCTTTCAAACCATATTTTACATATATTAAGTAGACTTAATGGTTAAAAGGGCATAACTTCCTACTAACTTAGTGAATTTAGTGGAAGAACTAAAACCTCTCCACTGACTTGGTATGATAATGGAAAAAGTGTGAGTGTTAGCTTAGTTGGTCCCATAATTCCTGTAAGCTTATATAAAATACGTACTTTGTAATTCATTTTGCAAAATTAAGTACATTTAGTCATCCATAAGAGAGAATTGAGAGTTTTGACAGAAAATTTTTGTTAAAAGCTTCAAGTAGGATGATTTTTAGCGGTTATATTATAAAATTCTTCAAGCTAGAAGTAACATGAGTACTTTATATTATTTCTTTAAAAGTTGGCCTTTTCCATCTCTCTCTTTTGTTCATCTTTTGATTGAGTTTTACTAAATACATTTCTATTAAGAGTAAGCAAAATACTTAAATAAAAATGATATAAGGTTTATGATAATAAATGGCCTTTTAGTAAATAGTCACTAAAGAAGGATAATGGAGCCTTTATTGAACTTAAATTTGATTCGCTATATAATACTTGGACAATCTTATTCATTATGTTGGTTTCAACCACAACCAAAATTGAACTATCTTTAATATCTTGAGCAAAATCCTATGGTCTTGTCACCTATCACTGGCTGTACCACCATTCATTAGAGGATAGTACTCTAAAATAAATTTTCTTCAATTCATTGAAATTGGCTGAGAATTTGAGTTTCTTGCAATTATAAAAGTTGCTCTACTCATCAAGAGCTTTCATTTGTTATAAAAATTGTTGAATTCTAAAACTGATTTTTTTAAATCATGGGATAAATAATTTAATGACTTATGTTCGCTCAAGGTTACACGCGCTAAGTTTTACTATTAATAACCTTGGTAATTATCGCAAACGCATAGGTCGTTCGCATAGGACCTAAGGTGTCGATCTCACGAGGAAGGAAAACTTATCCTAAAATCTAAGGTTGTCCTAAACTACAATAATTCTAAACAAATACTAATTTAGAAATTAAACAATCAATAATCAAATATGAGAAATTAAGGTGCCAAAAGAGTAAACAAAATAGTAAACTCACAAAACAATCCGAAAATGAACCTAGATATAACCAAGTGAGAGAAAGGGGGATTTAATTCGAAATTAAAGAAAATTTAACTAATTATGTAATTTCTAACTTAACGGGTCTAGATGGTCCTAGGGTGAATTACTCTCCCTCTCAATATAACTCTTAATCCGAATAATAATCCCTAATTCAAATTATGGGAATTGCGATCTTACGATCAACAATTGGTCCAAAACCTAAATTAGTTCTAAAACTATCTATTAACCTATCAGGAATCTATACTCGATCTCTCATTACCCGACTCTACTGGTTTGATTCAACTCTTTACCTATCAATTCAACTAACTTTCATTAGCTCAAATCACCCACTCAATTTATTGCCAAGTTATGAAGAATCGAAATTGAATCACAATTAAATCAAAAGAAAACATAATTGAATAAACTTTATTATTCTCAAGAACTAAAAACCCAAAGGTGAGCATAGACAACAAATCAACAGTCAATAGTAATCCCAATCAATATCCAAACTTCAAACATCAATGAAATCAAAATACAAATAGGAAATACTGTCAGAATGGATCTCAGAGGCAGCAACTACAGGAAACCACCTATTCCGAGAAGTACTTCACATCAAACTTGTCTCCACATCTCTCTTCCTTCGTCTCCTTCCTTAATCAGTTGATCTCTCTCTAGGTTTTCTCTCAAAATTGATAGAATCTCACCTTTTGCATGACTCTCTAGGCTCTCCAAAGATTGCTAGTGGTTGTCATGTAATGTTTTATCTATTCTGTGTAAGTCCTAGGTCAAACTTGAGGTTGAAATGGTTTGAAAAATCACTCAAAAATTGAGTTTTTATGTTAGCCCAACATAGGGCAATATCGTGGCCCTGTATGTCACGATCATGGCCGGTGCTTTAACTATTCTATCACAATCGTGGCCTAATGTGCACGATCATGGCCTGGTTGCTACCAGCTCTTCCTTTTCTATCACAATCGTGGCCAATGTGTATGATCTTGGCTGATGTCTTTTGGCCCGAAACTTTTCAAATCTTTACTGTTCTTCCCTGTTTGCCCTACAACACTGACACACACATCAAAGTACCTCAAAAATATAACAATTAGGCTCAAAGCTTCCAAACTAACGTATAAAACACTTAAACCCATAAGCTAACACAATTAAACCCTAAATGCACACTCAACACTCAAATTCACACCAATTACATAATAAATCACACCCTAAAACATCATGCAAAACACAACTATCAACATCCTGACACTTAAACATTTGCTTGTCCTCAAGGAAACAAAACATCAAACACATAACAACACAAAACACACAATGCAATAATGAGGCAATGACTCTAATCTTCTTGAAATAAAATTTAATCTTAGACACAATCATTCAATTTATGTTAAATCAATAGCATGCAAAAAATGTGTCTAGGGGCTTTGAACTAAATATATAACTAAATTAAGACGTAAGTGTTAATTTATTTACCTTTTCAATTGTACACACACATTAATAATATTTCGATCCCTCATACTTCGTAACTATTCCTAAGTATATTCCATGAAAATTCAAGCTCATCATAAGTCCGGTAGGTTTTTATTTAAACACACTTATTATTATTATTATTTAAACCCAGACTTAGTCTTTTACTTGGAGGCAAACATTCGTGGTGAATGTCGATCTGGTTACTTAACTAAGTCATTTATTAAACAACTTGCTTGAAACATCATTATAGCCTTTTTATGTGAAGGCACAAATTTGTGAAGCTTGTCAATCTGGTTACTTAGCTATTATCCCGTTTTCAACTGGCCACTAGCTCTATTCATAACCTGAAGGTCAACAAAATATAAATTTATTTAACTAACATTTTTCTTTTTTCTTTTTCAAATTATTGCCTACTTTGTTGCTCTTATTCATAGTTAAGCTACTTAAGCTAAAAGACCTCAAATTATGAATGAATGTGACAATCTAAAGGGTGCTAAATTTACCCTAAGTCTTAACTAGGCTGTGTATTTATCCAAAGGCCCACTAATTCACTGATTTCACAGGCTAATGATCATTCACATCCTAATAGACTATGTCCAAAATTTAAAAAAATTTCACTCAATCTAAGCCATTGACACATTCGCACACTTTATATAATGCAATCCTAATAACTATCATACGGTTGCAAAATCATATACAAAAGCAGAAATAGAAAATCCCTCCCCACACTTGATCAACACATTGTCCTCAATGTGAGAAGGAATTATACATAAGCACATAAATCAAAAGAAAGGACAAGAATTAAGGTAAGAAGGAATAAATAAAATTGAAAATGAAAATAAAAATAGAAATAAACATAAACAACCTAGAACTGAAGGCTAATTTGGAAAATAAAAATTGGGTGAGGTATGAATCCTAAGGAGATGTAGGTGGTAATGGTGTCGAAGGTGGCAATTGAATGCCTTAAGACTCGAAATACCGATGGATCCATTCAATATCTCGGTTCTGGCATTGTTGTGTCTGTGCTATCTCCGCTAATGTTTTGTTAGTTATTAATTATCCACTTTATCTTGAAATCTTATTCCGTCTCGCTCTTATTCAAAAGCAAAAACAAAAATAAACCTAACTATGAAAATTCTAACAAAAATAAATAAAGACTCAAGGAAACTAATTTTTTTCCATAGGTTGCCTCCCATGCAATACTTCTTTTAATGTCGATAGCTCGACGCTCTATCCTTAAAAGTAAGCTACAAATTGTAGAATAATCAAAAGGACAGTATGGATAACATTATGGAAACTAAATAAGCACAATAATGTCCTTTTTGTAGATAAATTGTCAACATAACAGGGAATAACAAAACTCCCTGAATCTTCCATTGAGTCTAGCAGTTTGCCTTGTACGAAGGTGAATTGCTCTCTTTCTTCCTTAATCACCTTCGTCTCCTCAACTTCTTCTGCTTTCTAAATAGAGACTATTATCGCTTCTTCCAACTCAAGGTTTGTTGTCATCTATTCTTCATCCTCTTGTTCTTCATAAGATTCGAACACATCAATTATCCTGAATGATCTACTAACCTTTAAATTCTTAAACGCATCATTTATGTTGAATGTCTCTTAATCATCATCAATCCAAAAGATAGGGTTCTTTGTATGGATATCTACCTAAGAATTTTCAATGGTCAAATATGGTATATTAAACACCGGTGAATAACAAGGAGGGTTAAGATTTTATTTTGCGTACACTTTTTTCGTCTCTTGGACATCATTAAGTTGGGGTTCAACGTTCACTGGTTCTTCTAGCTCTACCTCATTCTTAAGTGTGATACCCTGGCATGGCTCTATTGAATTTACTTTTATGTTGTGCAGATAATTTTCCATACTTTGCTTACAAAATTCCTTAGAAAGCTGGCCTATTCGAACCTTAAGATTATGAATAGAAAAGGCATGATCTTCTGTTACTTGTTCAAACTTCTTTTCCAATCTCTTCTGGTTCTCTTACATACCTTTGAGGTTATTTATGTTTTTGTCTAGCTTGGACTCCCATGAATTGGTTTCATCATGTTGAAATTCAAATTGGTCTTGATGTCCCAAATGAGTCCCTACATTGTTAGACCAATAGAATTTGGGGTGGTTTTGCCACCTTGTAGTGTACAAATTCATATAAGGACGATAATTTCCCTAATTAAATTGGGGTTCATTGAAATCCATAAACGCCCTTTGCTCTCTATAATATCCATCCTCCATGATCGTCCTTTCTACCCCTCCTCAGCATTCATCAATTCAGATGTCCCATTCTAAGATGTCTCGATGTGTCTTTACTTCATGTTCGAATTTTTTTAATTAAAAACAAAACGATAATGAAAAAACTTAGAATAAAAAACTGAATCATCACCTTGCCTAGCAACAGTGACAAAAACTTGTTCACTCTAGGTTACACGTGCTAAGCTTTACTATTTATAACCTTAGTAATTACCACAAGCTCACGGGTTGTTTGTGTTGGATCGAAAAATAAAACATGCAAGATTTTGTTTAAAGATAGATTTCAAAACTTTTTAAAAATCAAAACAACGGAAGCAAGATAACCAAATCAACATACCAAGCCATACATGATACGTTATATGGAAAACAATTATCATAAGAACAAGATGGAGATTATATTACCGACTCCTTTCGATACAACTTTAACTCCTTGCTGTGCTATCCTCTCTTTTCTTTAGCCTTACTTTTGAGTCTTTTCCGTTATCAATGTATCCTCTTCATGTTGTTTTATCCTCAACCAATCCGATCTACCACTTGTTCTTCTTGGAAAAATTGGTTAACAAGATCCTTTGGTGGGAAAGGAGAAGAAATATTTGGAAAAGATTATTCTCAGAAGAAAGAAGCCAAATATAGGACAGCTCTCATCCAAATTTCAGCTAGCACATGCAAAAAAGGAGAGAGAGTCCAAAAATGCAACAACACCTTCTTATACCTTGTCAATTTTGGTTATGCATGAAAAGGAAGAAGTGGAGAGCATCCAATGCATCACTTCATTCTTTAATCAAACATAAAGAAGCCATTAAATGACACTCTTCTCATTTGTTTTAAGATGGCTATATGAAAAGACCAATAACCTAAAATGACATGTCACTTTCGATTTTAGTGATGAAAGAAGGAAGATGATCCATCAAATGCACCTATTTCATCTTTAATTAAATGAATGCTAAAAGGTTACAATACATGCCATCATTAAAAGACAACCATTAAACCATTTAATGGTAAGATCATTATTCCATTTAATAATGATGAAGCATGATGAATACCATCTTTATTTAGCAATTCAATGCTAAATGTGCAGCTTGACATTTAGCCCTAATAAAACCAAAATTTCAACTTCCATTTCTTTAAGATTTTTTTTAATTTAAGTAATCTAATTAATCAAATTAAACCAAAGTCTAGCCCATTTCTAAATGTTCATTTGGGTTTCTAGTTAACCATTAATTAGTGTAAGACCAACATTCTATCTTTTGGATTCTATCAAATTACTGGTGTCAGTTTAATCACCAATCTCTATAAAACATCTAGAAGTGATGATATCACTCTAAACCCTTTATTCGAGTGAATGTTCCCTAATACGTGTTTTAATTGCAGACACTGCATTAATACTCTATAAAAGTCCATTATGATCACATCAAGAATTATAATGAAACACATATAAGTTCGCCACTCATCAAGATTATGGCCCATAATAAACAAATGCTAAAATGTGTGTTTTAAGATTAAAGTAACGACCTACTTTATTTATTAAAACATATGTGATTTTATATTTATTCAACAGTGCCATTATTGATAGTCGACTATGATCATGATATGAAAGTCATCATTCGCTTGAAGTAAACTCCTCTACTTATATGGAAATAAATCACAACACTACACTCTAAATTATAATCTAACAACTGACTTGATTATTCAACTATGAATCAATTAATTTAGATTCTAATAATATACGTGTTTCCCATACATCTTTATGTATATGTATATTATTAACAAAAGAATTTTGGTTCCTTATTACTAGTCATATTATACTTATACAAATAAAACCAAACTCTTTTGTTTTATTAATAATAAATGTTTTCACTATAAACCTATAACTGGAAGAAGATTAAGTTACATGTAAATACACTTGCTTTCCACGGCACTATATTTACATAAGTCTAATAGTTTGTCTAGTACCTAAGGTGTCGATCCCACGAGTAATGGAAACTAGTCCTAAAATCTAAGGTTGTCCTAAACTACAATAATTCTAAATAACTACTAATGTAGAAATTAAACAATCAATTGTAGCACCCCCTTACCGCAGGGTACACACCGAGACGCCTGCAGGTCATTCCGATACATATCCTATGATAAGGGTGAACTACGATCAATCATTACTAACACCTCATATGGCATCATAATAAAACATCAGTATAAAAATTCATAATAATTTGAAACCAAAATTTTCCTCATTTCATTTCATCAA
>JAOSBN010091335.1:0-41596 GCA_027563595.1 Erythroxylum suave
ATATGCTTTTGTGTCTTAGCCATAATTTCTTCTAGAGTTGTTCAATTGAGATGATTCTTGATTTTAATTAAACTAGAAATATATGGCTATATTTTTCATGAAGACACCAAATTTTAATTCTGTCATTAAGAGTCTCAAAATTTGACATAAAGTCTGAGAATTTCTGGGGATGAATAGTAAGAGAGTTAAAATTTTGATCTGAAACTTCCATGAATTTACTGTACCAATCTCGATGGATTTTGAAAAAAAGATTCATGAAATTTGTAGATCTTTCTTTTAACTTTCCATTGATATAAAATTTGAAATTTTTTAAGTTCTGGATCAAAAGTTATGGAGGTTTGAAGTAGAGATTTTGGTAAAAAAAGAAGAAGGATTGCATGATAACGACTTTGAAGTTTTCAGAGGTGTTGAACATCCGATGGTTTTTTAGAAATATTTTTTTCTTCTGACCTCAAAATGAGATGATATTTGAATTATCATAAACTAGAGACATAGGGATACAAATTATCTGAAGAAATCAAATTCTGAATCTAATTCTAATATTGTTAATTTTTGGAAGGAATTTATGCATAGTACACTGTTTTTGAATATGAACAGCCAGAAAATGTGAGGCATATCTTCAAAATTACTGAACCAAATTGAGTGATTTTGGGGTTAATAGAAACACAAGACATAGAGGAACAATTTTCTAGAAGAAAGTACCCTCAAATTACTTCATTTTCTTGTTCAAAAAGAACATGGAATGTTGACCCGAAAGTTGTTATAGGAAAAATCTGAATTGACCAAGGAATTATGAATTTTGATTTTTATGGTTTTATTGAGGTATAAACCAAAATTATAGATAATTCTTATGTGAGTTTGGATATATGAATGTTTACATGATGAGAATAATAGAGTGATACCCAGAATTGTTATGAACATGCATTATACATATTTCATTTCATACATATGCATTATTAAACACTTATGATTATACAAATTGTGATATATGTGTATGGTGTTTGATATAGAGGAGTAACCGGAACGTCAACTTCTAGACGTTGCCAGAACTTCCAGGAATTAGCTTCAAGAGCAACTTCTGAGTAACCTAGATGGTCTTACTTAATTACTTGTTTGCTTAGTTTCTGTTTGAAATGATTGAATGAATGCAACTTGATTGTTGGTTCCGGACAGAAGATCCGATGACTGTGAAATGTGGAATGGATATTGAAGTGCTAATTGTATGTGAATGAGAAGAACTAACTGTTTCTTGAATTGATTAAGTGATTATGAGATGCATTATACACATGAATGCATGACCATATAACATGAGTTGTGACTTCAGTAACCACCGAAAATGAGCTCAAAGCTCTGAATGTGATTAAAAACCAAAGGCTCACTATGTAAAATGAGCCCTGAATCTCCAATTGATAAGGGACAGTATAAATGAGCCCGGTATCCACAATGATACGAGACAGTTTAGGCACTCGGTCACAACAATGTAATAAATAGAAAAGAGTCACATGTGCATTTCATATGCTTTTTATTAAGATGTTTGATTGATTAAAATGCAAAAAAATTTGCCTATGCTTAAGTGAAAATATGATACTAATGTAAAATACAATTTTGTGAAATATGTGTTATGTGAAATGATGTGTTGCATGAATTGAGTGAACCATCAAAAATCACCAAAATTGCAACATTGTCTTTTGAGGACTGAGAGACGACTCTAGCTATTGAAAGGCTCTACTAGCCATGTTGATTGTGATTTTGGGCAAGAGAAGTCATGGCTCAAAGGTCAGTCAGCTGGGATTTTTGAACAGATTAGATAGACTTTGTATATTTTCCTCTTTTATGTAGTGCTATTGTACTAGGTTTTGATGATGTATATGTAGTAAGTGTTGAAAGATATAATGTAGACTTTCGGTTTTGTGAAATTAAATGAGGAAAAAGTTGGTTTTAAAATATTGTGATTTTCTTATGATGCTTTATAAGTTGGTAATGATATGATGCCATGTGAAGTGAATGTAGTGATTGAACGTAGCTCACCCTTATCATAGGATATGTAACGGAATGACCTCCAGGCGTCCCAGTTTGTACCTCAAGGTAAGGGGGCGCTACAATCATACATAGTGGTAAGGCATATATGAGTTATCTCTCTTCAAAATGCTCACTTTTAGATTCACTTGTATCATCCCAAGTTGTTGCTTTAAGTTTTTTTCTTCTTGTCTTTCTTATAATTTCTTTTATGCTTCTCATTATTATTGAGTTAAGGACACTGTGACTTTATATACCTGGGTTTTGTACATTTAAAGAAAATGACGTAAGAGGATTTATATTTTAAATCACTTTTACCTTCCTTAAAGTCCTTCCTTTTGGAGAATTTCTTCTTCAAGAACTTCTGGAATTTTCTAGTGAGTAAACCAATGCCTTCTTTTTCACTTTCATTAGTTGATGTCTCTTCCTCTTTGAAGGCTTTAAATGCCAATTTTTTTTCCTTGGAAGCAAACATTTCTTCTTGTCCCTCTTAGAGCCTTATTTCGTATATGAGGAGAGATCCATCAAATTCCTCCAATGATAGTGTTATTGGATCCTTTTCTTCTTAAATAGTCATCACTTTATCTTCCCACATCTTTGAAAGAGATCTAAGGAACTTTCTTACCAATTCAATATTAGTATAGTTCTTTCTAAAACCTTTGAGAGCATTAATGATATAAATGAACTTAGTATACATGATAGAAATGCTTTCATCATACTTTATTTGAAACAAATTATATTGATATGTTAGTATGCTTACTTTTCTCTCTTTATCTTGATTTATGCCCTCATGAGTAATTTCTAATGTATGCCAAATTTTGTAAGTCATTTCACATGTATAAACCCTGTTAAATTCGTTTCTTCCTAAAGCACATAATAGGATGTGTATGCTCCTACTATTTAAGGAAACTAATCTTTTATTTTTGAGGTTCCTACTCTACCTTTTAATTTGGACACCTTTTTTATCTACAATTTTATTAGGAATAAAGGGACCATTTGATACTATTTCTTAAAGGTCTACACCTATGGTCATTAAGGAGAATCTCATCCTACATTTCTATTAAAGAAAGGTAGTCTATGAATGCTTTATCCCTCTTGGTTAAATGATAATGATAATGCACTTAAATATACCATTATAATCTTCCTATAAGATTTTATTAAAAATACTAGCCTAATAGACCTATTATTGCCATTTGTTAGTCCCTAATGGCACCTACGGGGAGGGTATTGGTTGTTTACAAAATTCAACAAATTTTATAACTAATATACTCAATTAATAACAATCAATATCGATATGATTGAAGGAATCACCTAATATAAATTAATCAAAAAATTGAATAATAATTTAAATAGGTTAGGAAGGAAAAATGAAATTTGATTTATAGTGATTCGATAAATAACCCTTACCTATACGCACTTCTAAGCCTTTTCTTGAAATTCTCACTATAATTCTTCTTGTAAGGTATTTGTACCATCTTTCTCGATAAAGAGGAACTCTTCTTATAATCTTCCTCCAAAGTGAAAAGGAACCTCAGTCTTACCTGTATCATCCCCAAATACAATACTATATTTTCCTAACTAAATATTAGAACTCAAAATACCTTATTTTATTATTTGATAACTATAAAATGACTCATTTGTAAAATAATGTACAATTATGCTTAAATGATTAAAAAAAATCTTTGAAATACATGTTTACGATACCTATAACCTTATTGATGTTAAAAATAATGAGAAATTCCCTATTTATAGTGCTTTGGGACCCAAATAACTATTCGAACAAAAAATTAGCCATTATAAGGGCTATATTTGACTTACTGGTTAACCAATGTAACATAATAGTCGACCATTATGCATTTATAGTACCCGATTTACTAGTTAATGGACAATAGCACTCAAGGATAATGGTTAATCAATATTATAGATTGGTCGACTGATACATCAACCAATGTTGTAACAATCTCTCAATTCTTTAAATTTAAAAACTCTAGCCTCTATTTTTTGACCAATCACCCCAGAACATGATTTTAATAACTTCAAATACTTAAAACCGATTTGTTTAATACAAATATGATTAAAACAATTCCCAAAATGTTTCCTAAGGATTATTTGAATGATCAAGAGGATTTTTATTAAAATTAAAAACTTTAATGTCTCTTGATGAATATAAAGACTCATGCAATGAAGTAAGATAAAATGATTATACATAGTGAGCCTTTTGGATCATCAAATTAACAAAGTAAGCTTACAAATATTGCTTTTCATCAAAATGATAAGCATATTAGTAGCAATTATGTTTTTTTATCATCAAAAAATTAATTAGAACACCCTTAGTACAACATTCTTGAATAATATTTATGATACTAACTTTTAAGTAATTAAAAAATTATTAATAATTATATTTTGTTATTACTAAAATATAGATTGAATCTGTTTTAGTTTAATATAAACAATTTAGAACCTTTTTGAAAATCTCGAAATTTTAAAGTCAAATGAGTTTATGCATTAACTTTAATAGAAAAAGTTTCTACATTTTTAAGAAAAATAAATGCTTAAGCTAACATAGGTATTGCATTCTATAATCATTCACCACATCTAAAGCCTTAACTAACATTTAGTTTGATGCCATTCAATAGCCTTGCCTTTGATTGATACTTTTCTAGGCTATTCATGGATTCTAGTATTTCCATTCTCAACAAACTCCAAAGAATCTCCAAAAGTAATTCATAACCTTCTTACTAGTCAATAAATAGCATTTTACTTGATGATTAGTGAAACTAATGTGTAGTATTTTGAAAATAAACCTTCTAACTTATATATAACATTAAATAGTACCTATTTATAAACTAAATCATTCAAACATACTTTTTCAATCTTGTAAGTTCTTTAAAAGATTAAAACTATTTTCTTTGACAAAAAAATTAATTGAAAAATATTTTGAAAGTTTCTCAAAATTTTTAAAAAGATTAATAGAATTTTCCTTACACCCTTTCTAAATTTTCTCTTGTTACTTCAAAGTATATGCAATATATAAATGATCATGTAATGGTTGAATGACCAATTCATTGAAATAACTAAAAAAAGGTGATAAGAAAGATTACAATATTTGTTACAAATTGAGGTGTTTGATTCCTTGTTTTTCTTAATTTTGATCGAGTATACACATTACACTTGAATTTCTTTGCAACTCTTCTGAATTGAACATATGATCCATTTTACTCATTTATTTTATCCTTTGTTTTATCAATTAATTTAATTGACTCCTTTGTTTATTGTCTTTCTATTGAACTTACTGGGTGTTTGGTTGGCTAGAATCACCATTCCATTCCTGGATGAGCATCATCCTTAAGAGATAAAAATTATCTTAAAGGATCATCTAATGATAAGGATAGGGATAATCATTCCAAGATAGGGTTTATCTTGTTAATGTGATGCAATATAATCCTATTAGATAGAGTCCTAATTAGATGGGGATGTCATCCATTAGTTAGATTGATGTAATCTGATAAGGATAAGATCGTGATCTTTGCTAGTAGCGTTCCACTAGGATTAGTCATCTGGAAGAGCCTATAAATGGCTTATTAGGGTTAAGAGTTATTCATTCAATCATTGAGAGAGCTCAGTGAGAGAAATCACTAAGAGGAGAGAACTTGAGAGAGTTGAGATCTTCTGGGGGAGTTCTCATTGTAAGGGCTTCGAGTAGGTGGTTCCTTAGAAGTGCTTCGAGGAGGAGGTACTTGTGTCTTTTGTTAACATTTCGTGGATAGTTAATGAAAGATTGGCTTCGGCCGTATATAGATTTCTTGTTGCTTTCTTTTCTCTATTTTGCACTTGTGTTATTTTGTGTGTGAGAGAAACACTTTAAACACTTGTGTGCGCGTGATTTGTTCAAGCACTAACAGAATTGATCAGTAACATTTACGTGAGAAGGCTGAATCTTACTTTAGAGGGCCAAAGCGAGATTACCGACGAAGGTCGATGCGACTTGTGGTGAAAGTTCGAGTCCAAAGTAGACCTTTATGATAGTTGGTATCAAAGCTAATCTAGAGCAATGGCTGGTGGAAGTAATCTAACGAAACGGGTTACTAGAATAGAGGCAATTCTTGAGTCTCTTGCCCCAACGGACAAGGGAGTAGTTCCTTTATTAGAATGTATTGCAGCCTTGGAAAGGGAGCTTCAAGCAACTATGAGAGCGCTCGAGGAACAAATGAAGGCTCGTGAGGTGATGAGTTATGATCTGTTGGTGCTCAAGCGTGCAATGGAAAAACAAGAGACGGGGGTCCAAGTGGAAAGCACTATAGTGAAGGTACGAGAGCCACAAGTTTTCAATGGCAAACGGAGTGCTAAGGAGCTCAAAAATTTTCTGTGGGACATGGAACAGTACTTTGCAGGGACAAAGGTGGCAGACTTGAAGAAGATGTCAATCACAGCGACGTACATGGTGGGTGATGCAAAGCTGTGGTGGAGGACGAGACTCTTTAATGACATCAGTGCAAGCAAACCTCCCATTGATACGTGGGACAAGATGAAGAAGGAGCTAACAGACTAGTTCCTACCCAACAACACTTCTTGGCTCGCAAGGAAAGCTTTGAAAGGGTTGAAGCAAGATGGCTTCGTGAGGGAGTTCACATCGATGATGTTGGATGTGTGGAACATATTAGACAAGGTTGGGCACAAATGGAGCTTCAGATGCAAAACGTGAAGGACCTCCCTAGTGCAATAAAGGTGGCAAATGCCTTAGTGGATCTCCAATTTCCATTACCAATTCTACCCAACGGAGAGGGCAAGAAAAATGGTGGAACCTGGGATGGCAAGGAGAAGGGCAAAGAGAAGGTGGGAGAATCTTTTCAACAAAAGAAGAAGCAATCAAAGGGGAAAGTTGCATGATTCATCTGTGAGGGGTCACATTTTGCTCGAGAATGCCCGAAGAAGAAGAAGGGCGAGGAGCAGATGAACTCCATAGTCACAAAGGACAAAGGAGGGAGTGATGAAGACGACTTGGGGGAAGGAGCCATCAACAGCATCGCATACTTGAATTTTATGGGACTCGTAAAAGAGGAACCATGTAAAAAGAAACTCGACGGAAAAAGGAGTTGGTACGTGGGAGATGTGCCAATGGAAGAGAGGGCTTGCTCTAGTCTTCGACAATTGACGAAGGAGTTTTCGAGGGAACCGCTCGTGGAGGAATGCCCACAGATTATTTTGACGAGGGCGTCGAATTCTTCTAGTAGGGGTGGTTTGTTAGACCCATAAGTCCAGACTGCATGATCGTGCAAGTGTTGGCAAGCCTTGGCTAATGCTTGGCACACGGGTCGGCACGAGGAAGGCGTGTTGATGAGGGAACAAGGCGAATTCTTGCAAGTTGGCAAGCAAAACCCGAGAAACTTGTAAAGTAGGCGAGGGATGAAGGAAGTATCGGCAAAGATCTCAAGAGTACGCGAGATTCAATACGTGGGCACACATAGGCACGCATTGGTGGAAATATTCGACAAGACGTGAGATTCAGATGCGTGGGTGTGCGGAGTTAGTGAGCTAAGTCATACGAGACCCGAGAGTGCGCGAAGGCACTTAACTTTGGTGAGATAGGTCAGAGGTATGTATAATACATGAAGTTTTATAATAACTCGGTTTATGACTCATACTTAGTCATGGAGAAATGAGACTGCACCATGAGAGAGCTGGATCATGGAAGATGGAATTGTCCATGGACGTGCATTGATGGACCTATGTGCGGATAGGACTTGGTGAACATCAGCAGCGACGTGGCAACTATGGATAATGTAGCACATGATGACATGGCGGATAAGATCACAGCAGATCAGCATCAGCCTTAAGAGATAAAGATTACCTGAAAGATCATCTGAAGCTAAAGGAGATCTTCGCGGATAGGGATAATCATTCCAAGATAGGATTTATCTTGTTAATGTGATGTAATATAATCCTATTAGATAGAGTCCTAATTAGATGGGGATGTCATTTATTAGTTAGATTGATATGATCTGATAAGGATAAGATAGGATAAGATCGTAATCTTTGCTGGTAGAGTTCTACTAGGATTAGTCATCTGGAGGAGCCTATAAATAGCTCATTAGAGTTGAGAGTTATTCATTCAATCATTAAGAGAGCTGAGTGAGAGAAATCACTCAAAGGAGAGAACTTTAAGAGAGTTGAGAGCTTTTGGGGAAGTTTTGATTATAAAGGCTTTGAATAGGGGGTTCCTTGGAAGTGCTTCGAGGAGGAGGTACTTATGTCTTTTGTTAACATTTTTTGAAGAGTTATTGAAAGATTGGCTTCAGCCATATATATATTTCTTGTTGCTTTCTTTTCTTTATTTTGTACTTGTGTTATTTTATGTGAGAGAGAAACACTTTAAATACTTGTGTGCGCATGAGTTGTTTGAGAGCTAACAGAATTGATCGAAGACATTTACGTGACAAGGCTGAATCTTGCTTCAGAGGGCTGAAGCAAGATTGCCACACGAAGGTGGGCGCGACTTGTGATGAAAGTTCGAGTCCAAAGTAGACCTTTATGACCGTGGATATGAACGAAGAAATGGAATCTCTACACAAAAATGATACTTGGGTTTTGGTGAAGCCGCCAAAGGGTAAGAAAATTGTTATCTACAAATGGGGGTATTCAAAAGAAAAGAAGGCACTTCAGGTGTTAAAATGGCAAGTTATAATACATGTTTAGTTGCAAAGGGCTATAGTCAGGTACAAGGTGTTGATTTTAATGATGTTTTCTCACCAGTGGTGAAACATAGCTCTATTCATGTATTATTTGCATTGGTTGCCATGTTTGATTTGGAATTAGAACAACTTGACATAAAGATAGCACTCCTGCATGGCTAATTAAATTAGCAGATTTATATGAAACAACCTGAAGGTTTTGAAGTTGCAGGAAAGGAAGACTATGTGTGTTTGTTGAAAAAAATCATTGTACGAATTGAAGCAATCCCCAAGATAGTGGTATAAGAGGTTTGATTCATTTATGTTGGGTCATGATTTCTCCAGGAGCATTTATGGTAATTGTGTTTACTTCTGGAAGTTACATGACGACTCATTCATCTATTTGTTGTTACATATTGATGATATGCTCATTGCTGCCAAGAATGTCACAGATATTCACCATCTGAAGGAATTATTGCAAGGTGAATTTGAGTTGAAAGATTTAGATGTAGCAAAGAGAATTATTGGCATGGAGATAAGAGGTGATTGAGGAGCTGGTAAATTATTCTTGGCCCAGGAGAATTATCTCAATAAAGTTTTAGAGAGATTTGGCATGCGAGATGCCAAAGCAGTTAGTACTCCTCTTGCTAGTCATTTTAGACTATCTGCTGCTCAATCACTATAGTCACAGGAAGAGGAAGATTATATGGCACAGGTTTTGTATACTAGTGTCGTCGGCAGTATTATGTATGCAGTGGTATGTACTCGTCTTGATAGTTCACAAGCTGTTAATGTCATTAGCAGATATATGACCAATCCTAGCAAAGAACATTGGCAGGCTGTAAAATGAATTCCCAGATACGTTAAGGGTATTTCACAATTTTGTTTGGAGTTTGGTAGAACCAACAACACCTTGGATGGTTTTGTAGATTAAGATTATGTTGCTGATCTCGACAAATGCAAGTCTCTGACAGGTTATGTATTTTGCATTAGACGTTGTGTTGTTAGCTAGAAAGCTACTTTATAACATATAGTGGCTTTATCTACTACTGAAGCAGAATATATGGTAGTTACTGAGGCTATCAAAGAAGCATTATGGTTGAGAGGTTTATTTGACGAGTTATCTCTACATTAAGGGGTTACTATCATTTATTGTGAAAGTCAGAGTGCTATTTATTTGACGAAAGACCAAATGTATCATAAGAGGACGAAGCATATTGATGTGAAATATCATTTCATTCGGGATACTATTACAGAGAAGAAGGTCCTTATTTAGAAGATCAACACTAAGGATAATCCTGCTGATATGTTTACAAAGGCTTTTCCAGTTTACAAGTTCAAGCGATGCTTGGACTTGATTGGTGTTTATAGTTGGTGATATAGCCCTTTAAGGCATTGCTGGAGAAGGTGGAGTAAATCACTAATTGTTCGGGACTAAGTCAAGGTAGAGATTTGTTGCATGCCTTGGCCCCTCGTAAGTCAAATATTGTTGGCCAAGACATACTTTATGGCCAAAATCTTCGAGCATGCTTTTGGTGAGTTTTTTCATGTGCGAAGATTACGCATAGATTGAAGAATTTTGGACAAAACTTGGGATTTTAGCTATAAATAGAAGGCCTCATTTAAGGCATCAACACACTATTCCTTCTCTACTTCAGGCACCAAAAGCAGCACAAATCCTCTCATTCTTTCTTTAGTTCTTTTCTTTATATTTGATGAGGTTTTAAAAGCTTTTTTTTTTAACCTTTGTACTTGTATACATTCTCCACATATTAGTAAAATTGCTCACCCTTCGACTGTGGATGTAGGTCATATTGACCAAACCACGTACATCTTTGTGTTCTGTCCTATTTTATTTTGTCTATCTTTATTTTCGTTACTATTTTGGGCTATTAAATTCAATAGTATCTGATCCGAGGGCATTTTTCTTAACAAAAACAAACATAGGACAAAACAAGGGATGTTGGGAACTCAACATTCCCATGTTCAAATTATATGAAAGATTCAAATTATAGCCAATAAGATATTTTTTTGTATTATTCAAATTTTTAAGATTATAATTTTGATTAGTTTAATAGATATAATAATGGTTATATAAAATCACTAATAATGATTTTATTGAAGTGAGAAAGAAGTGACTTGGCTTTTCTAAATAACCATTTTATTTGACTAGGTATTTCATATCCGGCATCAGCAATATTTAACACAATCAAAGGGAAAAAAAAAAAAAAAGGGATGTTGAGAACTCAACATTCCCGTGTTAATGATTGTGGGTAACCTTTTTACATATAATAATTGACTAATTTAAGTTGGAGAAATCACAAAAGGATGATGCGTAAGATTATGTTAAACTTACGGTACACGTCTTTTACAACGTCCACAGTTAGCGCTAAAATTTATCATCATTATTGTACTTTACGCAAAAAAATTAAAATATATAAGACCTAAGATGTAACGACGCTAAAAGAAATAATATCTACATACTTTTTTAACTTCAACCAAAAAACTTTATAAATTAAAAGACACTCCCGGCTCTCCAATACTCGATTGTTCTCATAAATTAAATACCAGCCTCCCCGATCGCCCTGTTTCTACTTTCTGAAAAATTATGAGTCAGCCATCCCAAAATGTCATTGCGGCCATTACGCTGTTAATATGCATGAGTTTGAATTCTTGGTCGCTGGCATCAGCTGAAGGCGCTTACGGGGTGGCCTCCTTCTATACGCCTCCATATGTTCGTAAGTGTTCTGCATATGCAAACTATCGATATCTACAAAAATAAACCAGTGAGCTCCAAGTCACATCACATGGTTTTTGTTGTCTGTTCTTAACAGCTTCTGCGTGTTATTGATATGCCGATCATGGTGTGTGGATAGCAGCAGCAAATGAGGACCTATACCAAGGGGGTGCGACTTGTGGGAGAGATTACTGGGTAATTTGCCAAGGAGCAACCAATAAGGGAAGTCCACATCCTTGTAAAAATAAGTGGATTAAAGTGAAGATTGTAGAACTTTGCCCAATTTGCAAGAGTGAAAAACGTGCTCTTGATTTGTCAAAAGAGGCTTTTGAATACATTGGCGACCCTGTTTCTGGCCTAATTGAAGTTTATTACGAACCGTAAGTAGTTTTATTGGCCTTACGCTCTTTTCAACGCCTTTACCCCGTTACTAATATTACGTACTATTTTGTAGAGCTTGAAGAATAATTAGCTTGATGCAATTCGGAGAAGTTGACGAGCCAATGTCCACCTATGTAACAGCATTTCTCGTTTGTTCTTGCTGACATCGATATGTATTACTATGCTCAATAAAATAAAAAGTTTAAATAGACATCGGAATTACTTTTACTGATATTTTAACAATTCTATCTACCAAAATTAATGTTTATTCACCTCATTAAATTTGTAAATCTAATTTTATTTTTCATTGATAAATATGTATAAAATAACCCCAAACTCATCATATGATTGCTTTTTATTTGGAATTAAAGAGCATCAAATAGGCGTTGCAGATTCTTTATAAAAGCTTAGCTCTAAGGGATACAAGTTTGCTACTGATGTTAAGCTTATTAATGATTTTGATGATGATATTTAAATTGAATTTATTTCCTTATATTATTAACGGTCTAATTCTTAAATGGAAATAAAATCATAGGATTAATACCTTCCTTCTTGAAGTATCTTTCTTCATGAACTTGCCTTATTTATCTTCCAATACCCGAAAGGGTCCTGCTATTTATGAAGGACATCTATCAGCTCCGGATTTCTCTTAACGGTTGATTATTGCAAGATTCTAAAAGAGATCATATTAAAGATTCAAAGTCAAATTCAGAACAAAAATGAAGCAATAGTTAGTTGAAGAAAATGCCTATTCAAGCAAGAGCTACTAAAGTTGCGAAAGAGAGAAGGATGGAAGGAAAGAAGAGAGAGCCAAATTATTGAGATACATCAATACATTTGAAAGCCATATCATTATCAAATCTCTTGTTCCTTAGAAAGTGGCAATTCTTTTTTAGAGAGATCTTTGAAGTTCATATGGAGCAAATTACTTCGTTTGTTGAGAGCTTGTAGAGGCTAGCAAAATACTACTAGTTTGGAAGGTTGGATAACCTTAAAAAATATGTACTCGTTAGAAGGTTGGAGAACCTTGAAAAATAAGCACTCGTGAGCTTGAAGTTGCTCGTCAAATTACTACTTAGTTTTATAGTGAAACACTTAAGTTGGATACTTGGAAACTAGACGTAGGCTTGGTTTATCTGTTGAACTAGTATAAATCGACTGCATCCTTCTCTCTCTTGTCTTAATTTTTATATTTCTGCATTATATTGAGTGTGTATTCATTTCAGCAAGAGGCTCCTTCACAGTTATAATAGGCTCCTTCTGTTTTCAACTAGCTACAGGTTCCTTTCATTTTAACAGGCTCCTTTTACTTTAAGTTGTCTTAACTAGATTTATCTTTTAGCAGACTCCTGTTGCTTAATAGGCTTCTATTACTTAACATGCTCCTATTGCTTAAACAAGTTCCTTTAGCATAACAGGCTCCTCTTGCTTTGCAGGTTTCAATTGTTATTTTAAACTTTGACAGGCCCCAGTCATTTTATTCAAATTAAAAGTATCTCTTGCATATGTTTGCTTTATCAAATAAGATGTCATAAAATTTTAGAACAAATTGAAATTTTAAAATTTTTAAAACATGTTAGTTTATGTTAAGAATTGATACTCATACAAGTTGATCCCAAGAATAAGACGAATAACAGTAGTTACCGCTATTCTATTATCTAGTCCACATATTAGATTTTTATTTTTAATTAAAGAAAGTAAAATTAAAGCAAATAAAATAAAATAGGCAGTAATAAAGAATAAAAAATAACTAATTACTCAGAAAATTGTCGATATCAAAAATTAGTGTCTAGGTTACGATTCTCAGTAAAAACCTTTAACTAGTTGATCTTTGATTATGCAATTGTTTTATTGACTAGACCATGGAAACTATTATGGTATGCTAATAGCTCTCTCGAGTCTAATAATAACTAATTCTAAGGTTTTCAATTGAATTACTCAAGTTAAATTTTATAGGATTGCTTTACCGATTTGTAAATTTCACTATTAGGTTTGATCCTAATCCAGAGGATTTATGTCAACATATCTCTAAGGTTGCAATTAACTCCTTTAAATTACTGTAGATTAATTAGTGAAATGATTTCTCAATCTCTATGTTATGAAATTAGGTTAAGATCTAATATTTCAGATCTATTAGAACATAAATTAAACATGTAATCAAATTGCAATAGATTAATCAAAACAATTGCATTAAATAAAAGAATGAAAACATGTTAAAGCATAAACATACTAAAGAAATTTATTTACACATGATAAAATACAAAATCAAATAATAATAGAAAGAAAAAAATAGAAAATAACAAGTTCATAATTCTAAATCTTCCTTTTTATCTCCCATTGAATGTTCTTTGCAAGGTAAAGGTTAATCTTGTATTCTATTTGAGCTTTCAACAATTCCTTCATGCTTTCCATTTCTATAGACCAAAATTGCCTCTTGAGTTGCCTTTTAAAGTCTCTAAATGTCTATGCACAGTTTCCTCCATACTTTGCCTTTGAAACATTTCTATTATTAGTAATTTTTAGGTTTTGGGTGATGCACAGTTTGATGCATGGTTATGTATTAGACCATTTATAACCAAAAATACCCAGGATTCATCATTCTACATGGCCTGAGAGAAGTACACGGCCTGATGCACATCCTTGTATCCCTTCTTTGCTTAAAATCTTTGTTTTATGTCGTGCTTTCATCCAAAATTTTCTCATTTAAGTCCATGAATGCAATTTTAACCTATAAACACACTTGGAGCAAATTAAGTACCAAATATACAATAAAAGTATAAAATATCAAGAAAAAATACATCAAATATTAGGTATAAATATGGTTAACTATCCATCTATCTGTTTGTTAGTGAGTGTAAATATGAAAATTGAAGAAAAGATGAGGAACTTGAAGAACAAGAAGATGTAAGGTTGTAAAAAAATCCATGATTATGACAAAGAACATAGATAGGATGCACGATTGTGAGAAGATGTAAGATTGTAAAAAATTCCATGATTATGACAAAGAACATGGATAGGATGCATTATTGTGTACAAGTTTTCCAGTATGTGAAATTTTTATATTCTTAACATTTTGGGGCTATTTGGAACCAAATTAAGTGGATAAACCATAAAAAGAACCTTAGAATCCTCAAGAAGTATTTAAGGCAATGAAAAACAACTAAAAGGAGGTTGCACATCATAATTAAAGAGATCAAAGTGGAGGCATCAAGAGCAACTATAGTTTTTCTAGATTTCCAGATAAAGACATAAAATTGGTTTTCGTTCTTTTCTCTTCTTCATTGTCTTGGATGTTGATTTAGATTAGTAGGATGTTGAACATGATTATAGGTTTCTAAATCCATGTTAGGGATTGTTCTTGAAGTATTGTGTTTAACCTTATTCTTGTGAATTCGATAAATGTATCAATGCTTTGTGATATTTGTTGTGCTTATACTGGATAATAAGTTGAGCAATTGAATCAAGTTATATATGTTAAGTTGTGTAAAGAGAATTGACAACTTAATAGACCTAAAAATATTATATTAATAAACAATTAAAAAGGAATCTTAATTGTGATTTAATTATCCTTAGGATTGCTTTAATTCCAATTGAATAGTTAGGAGTATTTTCATGAATCGAGAGGTTGCAATTATATTGTTATTTATTTCAATTGGGATTACTTGATTAGATATCGAGAGAGGGTAATCAAAACCTTAGGGATCAAGTATAATTGAATCAACAAGATAAAGGAACATAGAATAAGGATAGAATAAACCCTGAGTTTCCATCATTGATTAACTTCATTATTATTGCTAGTTTTAACTATTCAATTGTTTAGTTTCATTAGTTATTTCAACTTCAATTAATTTATTTTAATTCAATTCACTCAATATTTTATTACTTTATACAAAGTGCATTCAAGTTGTTAGGTGACTAATCAATCCTTATGGGAACGATACCTTTTATACTACAAGTTACAATTTGTATACCTACAGTACAAAAGCTTTTTATATAAAACTGTCAACATTGGACAACATATTGATAGGTAAAGAAGTATGTAAAGATTATCATTAAAAAAAGTGTCAAAATTTGGCCATGAAGATTGACTTCATAAAGGATTTTGACACCCTAAACTGGTCATTTTTTATGGACACTCTTGAAGCTTTTGGATTCCCTTCTAACTTCATCAAATAGATCCTCAAATTTATATCTAATGCATCCTACTGTGTTCTAGTTAATGGATAAGCAACAAACTACTTCAATGTGGCCAAAGACATGAAACAAGGTGATACTATCTCTCTATATCTTTTTTGTTATAGCAATTGAAGTTATCCTAAATACTCCTAACTTAGATGGCATATCCTAAATACTCCTTCACCATATGTGCATCATATATGTGAAAAGATCTAACTTATATATGCATCATATGTGTAAAAAGATCTAACTTATCAATCTATCATTTGTGGATTGTCTTTTGTTACTTAGTAAAATTGATGACAAATCTATCTAACTACTACTTGATGGGTTAGATAAATTTGGAAGTGTTTCTGGACTTGTTATAAATATCTCTAAAATCTCTATCTACATTATTTAGTCTCTTTCCCTAAATTTCAAGCCTGCAATTATATATAGCTCCCTTCAAGTACTGGGGATTACCTATCTCATCCTTTAGACTCTCATGCCAAGATTGCAAACCACTTTTTGACTTAATTACAAGTAGAACATCACGTTAGATCTTTGAAAAGCTCTAATATGCAGGCAAAATTCAACTAACACAATCTATTCTCAGTTAAGTGAATGTATATTGTAGTTCTCATATTCCTTTCCTTATCAGAATTATAAAGACATAGAGAGGGTATTTAAGAACTAACTATCGAGTGGATTAGGTAAATTAAAAGGTTTTCCTAAGGTCAAATGGTTTGAAGTCTATTATCTTATAAGGAATGGAAGGTTAGGACTAAAATCAATAAGAGTAATAAATAAGGTACTAATGGAAAAAAAAAAAGAAAAGGATATAGAGTCTACATAATGAAAAGGAAACCTTGTGGGTAAAGTGGATGAATGAAGAATATATAAAAAAATGCAAACTCCTAGATAATGAAGCCTTTATCTACTTCCTCCTTAGCTAAAAAATATATTTTGAACCTTAGAGAAGAAGTTAGGAAAGAAATCAAATACATAATAGGGAACAATCCAACCATTTTTTAATATATAATTAGGATAAACAAAGAACCATTCATCTCTTACCAAATTACCACACTTTTTAAAATGCTCTACCTAAAGATTCTAAGGTCACTTCAGTTATCCTAAATAACTAATTGATATGCCCAATAAGTATTTTAAACCATATCTCTCATCTCTTCCCCACTTGTACCCACAACTAAACTAGGTTATGATTTATCAAACTTGGTTAGAGTTTCATTCTAGCCTTTTAACATAATGACAAACATTATGTTAAATTTATCAATGTTTCTTTATAAGGTAAAAAAAATATCCATCAAATATAGTATTGTCATTTAATTTTTTATAGTTTACTACCACTTTTGCTTTATTTCTAAGTATCTCTGCATGGTTTCTAACCATAAAGGCTAGAGAGGAATGTGGAGACTTATTAGGTCTAATATTCTTAGGATTTTCTAATTCTAGAAGTTATTTTCAAAAATTTTCTTGATCTTTCATATTATATAACTCATGGTAGTAACTCTAATAATTTTTTGTTTATCTATAAATTTTCTCCCTTTATATTTTTCTCCAAAAATTGTCAAAGATTATCAGAATATTTTTTCATATTTTTTGTATAACTATTTCTAGTCCATCTTTGATTGTTTTTATCTGTTTATATTTTTCTATAATATTTTCTATTTTTAACAAAGGGTGGACATTTAACTAAAAATGATCATATGAGAATTTGAGGTTATTGTATTCCTATAGATAAATGTATATGATGGTTGGAAATATCTATACCCATGTTAGTTTTTAAAAATTCATGATATTGAGAAGGGAAACAAGTCGATTTGCATAAGCAAGAACCTGCTCTGCTATCTATATAAGCTGTAAAATGTTCAGCTTTACATTCTTTGTAGGTAATTCCAATAGGAATATATATACTAGTAGGACTAGTCATTATTGAGGAATATTTATGATATTATTGTTGTAAGATAAATTGTATCTCATATTGGGTTATCTCATATAGTTGAACTTGTTCAAGAAAACTACTTCCCAGCATTATCTCCAGATTAAATCTTCTACTAATAATCTTATAGGCATTTTTGTATCTCCAATCTTGATAGTTGTTTCTACAATAGTATCTATATGGTATAACTCACCATTGAAATTTATGTATTGATAGGGTTCTATTAACAAAAATTTTATCAAATTTTTTGTTAAATTACGCTTTATATAGCTTCCACTTGCACAAGTATCGATTAGAATATTACAAGGGATATAAGTAGTTCCATCAAAGTATTCCCCTTTTATTTCATAATTTGAACTTATCTTTTTATCTGCACATATTCTATTACCATTATATCCGGTACTTGAGACACTAGTGTTAGAAGAAGATATTCTAGGTAATAATCTATTATAAGAAGTTAATAAAGGCTTTGTTGCAAATATAATGAAAAATCATTTTCAAGACCTTCTATATTTGCTATATAAGGAGAATAAATCCTTTCTACCTTAGAAAATAATTTTGAAAAGTCGATAATATCTTTATCTGCAAAGCATTCGGTATGATGAGTATTTGACAAAGCATAAGATATCATGTATGTAATAGAATATGGTCTATTCCTTCTTTGATTAAATATTTTCTTTTAAAGTCTTAAATTAGCGAAAGTGTTTTATCAAAATCTTTTTCTTATATATTATATGATATCTTAAGGTAAATATTAAACAAAAGTTTTTGATATCTAAGATTGCCCCTAAGAATTCCAAGACCAGCTTCTCTTCTATTATGTATTCTATCATCTATAATAGTAAGATTCATAGGGTATCAATTCCTTCTCTAAAGGTAGTTATAATTATCATTTGAATTGAACCAATATGTACCCATCCTATTTTATCATGAATTTTTTAAGGCAATTGATAAAGTTTTCTAGAAATATTTCTTGATAATAAGGGAATCATTACTTTACCAGAAGTAAGACTAATATCTAAGGATTTTTTTTAGATTAATTCAATAAAAAATATTGTGTTTTCAGACTTTTAATCCCATTTTATTTAATAAATCCATATTGAATCCACTATAAGAATTTATACAAAACATAGTGTTTTGAATCTTTTAATTATTCTTCTATCAATCAGAGCTCTTGAACTATATTCTCGATATTGCTCAAATTCTCTCTTATACTATCTATAATGAGATTATCATTTTAGATATTAAAAGAATTCTCCTATTTCACTCATTTATGTCATAATGAGAGGTTTCTTCATATTCAGTATCAGTGATTATAAATATACTTTCTTCAGAAGAACAATCTTGAAAAGTATTGACTTGAACGAAGTCTTCATTTTCTATCGTCATTTCTATCTCATCATCTATTTCGATTTTCTTTTTATGAAATTGGTTAGGGCATTCGTTTGCATAATGTCCTTTCTCCTTACAGTAGTAGCACTAATATTCATTTATCTTCCTATTTTTCTTCTATTTCTCATTAACACAGGTTTTTTAGGTTTATAACCTTCTTTTCTTTTGTAATATTTAGCCTTTCATGTTTTAAAATATCTTTTCTACAAGTAGTTTCTCTTCTTATAGTTCTTTTTTATCTTTTTATGGTAATAAGGACTATGACATCCAATCATAGTAGGCATTTTTAAATCATAACAACAAAGAAGATTTCTTTTATAGCCCTTTACTTTTCTTAAGTAATATCGATTCATCAAACCGTTCACTTAATTTATCTTTTAAGAAAGAAATTATTTTTCCTAATGTATCTACAAGTCCTGGGTTATAAGTTGCTTCTAATTTATTTCCCCAAGGGTTAGGTGTTATGCCAAACTAAATTCTAAAAATCTAAGCTATCCTACTTGTAGGTATACAAGGTAATTGTTGTCAAATACCCAGGGTCCTCTTCTCAAAGAGGTAAAATTGGTTCACTCAAATTAAATTTAAATAAAAATAAAAACCAATGCAATCCTAGAGACCCTATCCTGATTTGTTGAGCAAAAGGTTTTCAAGAAAATTAAGCAATCAAACTAAAATGTAAACTAATGTAACTGGAAGCAAAGAATGATTCAATCAATTGGTGTGTGAAACTCTTAAGATATTAACTTCACTAATTTAATCTCCTATGTATGACTAAAAAAAAATTAATTGGACAATAGTCTTACTAAAATTACCAATTAGGTCCTAAAATCAATTCAAACAATAAACTAAATCTAACTTTCATATTCGATAAGCTTATCATCCAAATCAATAATGTAATAATAATTGCCCACTTAAGTTAATATATTTCTAATTCAAACCTTAAGCGTCTATATTTTCTTGCTCTAATCTTAAAATTCTTCTCTTGATTCTTCATTTAACATCAAAATGATGTAAAAGTTGGCCATACTATTACATCCAATAAGCTCAAAAACTATACCAAATAATAAGACAATACAACAGTCTCTTTATCATGCATAATCGATTAAATTAGCTACATTAATTCTCAAGAACAAGAGATTAACCAATCATGGAATAAACACAATTCATCATGTTCATAAACTTCAATCCCATATTTGAAAGTAATAGAGAAGTATTAAAGCAATAAACAGAGTGAGTAAATTGAAATGAACCATGAAAGAAATAACAGAGTAATAAATTCAACAAACAGATTCAATAATGCAGTAGATATGACACAAAATGAGCAAAAAAATGAGTGTTCAGATGAGGGAGTCAGCAATGGGTATCTTGCCAATCCCAAGCTCTCTGCATTGGCTCTTACCTTCTGCCTCTGCTCACTCTCATCTAGAAGAATATATGCTCCCTGGCTTTAGCTTTGCCTTCTTTCTCTTCTCTTTCTCTCTTCTTTTTCACCATCCAACTGCTCTTAATTGTCCACCTCCAACTTCTCCGTTCAGCCTCATTTCCAACTTCCTTTTTTCTCTATAAACATTTCTATTTATACAGAAAGTCTAGGTTTAGGATTAGGTTTAGGTTTCGTCCACCATCACCTACATGCCTGACACGTGACCATAAAAGTGAGTGCAGGAGAATTGTCACACCCTTGAATTTGAGCTATCATGGGTGTGACACTTAGTCACGCCATTTTCATGCAAATTTTTTTTCTGTTTTTCATGTAACGTTCACAAAATACAAGCATGCCATCTTTCATTCTTTCATGCATAAGTTTTCTTATTTTTCATGCAACATTCACAAAATTCTCCATTCAGCATTCACGTCATTTTCACTCATTCCATTTAACTTTAGATAAAAACACAAGAATTTATAACCAAAATAAAAATATAAAGGCTTGCAAACTCAACAGAAATTAGACAAAATAATTCCCCCTCACTTAAACTATGCTTGTCCCTAAGAAAAATAAAAGAACATTATACTATACAAGAACAAACATGGAAACAACAATTTTCCCAAATAATAGTGAAAGATATCAAAAATCATTTCAATAAAGTGAACCCGAGAACTTGAAACTCATAATACTCCACTTACGAGCTATTCTCCACATACTTAGCCAAAATTAAAAAGTATTTTAATTAAAAGAACCATTAAAAAGTGTGATAGACACTTACTCCACTCTCCATCCTCTCTAGCATTCAAAAGTAGGATATATTCACTCATCATTCATTTCATGTAAGGCATCTACCATATGCTTGCATACTAATCCAATCTCCACCACTCATATCAAACACAAACATTAATCTGAAGGTCTTTATTTTGGTTGTAATATGGTCGGGTTAAGGGTAGGAAAACAAAAATCAAAGTTTAAAACCACAGAACTAATTGAACATTTTAAAGTAATATCGCACAATGAAGTATAAAATACTCAATTCTTACCTTTCAGTTAACAATATTAACACTTGCCGCCCCTTTCTCTCTCTCTCTCTTATATCTTTCCTCTTTTGTTGTCTTCTCTTCCCTCCTTTTCTTTCTTTCTTTCCATTTTCTCTTTTTCTTTTTTCCCCTTTTATTTATTTATTTATTTGGAACAAGGAGATCAATTTTAAAAGAGGAAAAATGTAGAGGAGAGATACAATTTACTACAACCATACCCATTCCTAACTCAAAAGCAAACTATAAGTTATGATTCGCCTACACTTATTCAAGCAATTAGTCCCTAAACCCAATTATACTTGTTCAAATGCTCAAATTGTCCTTATGGTAGGTATGATGAAAAGGCTAAATAATTAAGGTTAAGGCTAATATTTTGGTTAAAGAAAGAAATGGTTCATATTAAGCTCAAAGAAGGCTCACTAAGGGTAAAATTATGGTGGCTTTTTAAGCAAAAATGGTACATCCTAATTGCCTTCATCATTTCAATATTTGTGTAAGATTATATGCTCTTAAATAGTATTTGCATGCAAGTTCTAGAGTTCCTTAATCATAAAAGAACAATCTCAATAAAGAATACTTGAATTTGGTGCTTAATATTTCAAAGAGGCTCAAATTCTTACCAAAGAAAAGTTTCATTCATCCATAATAAGAAGTTAATGTCCTTTAAATCAAAATTCAAGTCAATCAACCTAAGTATACAAATATACTTATTCACCCATATTATAAATTTCTAATCCCGATCAAATTTACTTCATGACCATACATCTCTAACTTTTAAATGGAAAAAAAACACATAACACACATTGTTTAATTAATTAAACTACTAACCCCACTTAGATATTACATTATTCCTAATGTGATAAGAAAATAAAAGAGGGATCTAAGATACAAAATAACGCAAACAAGGGAAAACATTAAAACTAAAAGAAACTAAACTAATAAGCAATAAAAATAATAAAAAAGAAGAAGGATAGAAATAAGATACGAAGGTGGGGGTAGTGGTTGTGTTTATGTGATGTGAAGCATGGTGAATTATGTTAAGCAGTGGAGAACAACTACGCAGAGAATAAATAGAAGAGACTGAAAATTAGGTCTCTGCACACAAAACAAACAAACTAAATTGAGATTCACAAAAAAAGGAATAACAAATAAATAATTGAAAAACAAAACAGAAATTTTATAGGTTGCCTCCCATTCAACGCTTCTTTAATGTCTTCCACTCTCTTCTTCTCTTTAATGGGATTTGTCTCTAGGAATTTGCCAAACTCTCCCTCAGTTGTATCATCTAGCAATTGGTAGTACTCGTCAATCTCTTTAACTAAGTCAAATTCCCCTTCTTCTCCTTGCAAGGCAAAATTAAAATCTACGGTATTAATTTGATCAACAAGAGAACATTCTTTATAAACAGTAGCAGTAGGAAGAGGTTCAACATTAAAGATTGAAAATTCTACTGTTTCTCATAGAACATTCATGGTCAGTTTTTCATTCTTCACATTAATTAAGGTATTGATAGTGGCCATAAAAGGCCTTCCTAGGAGTATGGTGTGCCCTTTCACATTCATGCTCTTTTACTTCCCCCTTATCTAAGGCAATAAAGTCTATAGGGAAAATCAATCCTCCTACCTTTGCCAACACATCTTCTATCATTCATTTTGGACAACATATTGACCTATCAGCTAATTACGAACACATGTTTGTAGGTCTCAATTGACCTAGATCCAATTTCACATAAATAGAGTAAGGCATAAGGTTTATGACTTCTCCAAGGTCAAGTATACCCTTAACCTCATCACTATTACGCATTGATATTCTCACAATAAAACTCCCTGGATCTTTTAATTTGGGGGGTAACTACTACTAAAGAGCCACATTTGCAACTTTTAAAACTATCACCTTCTCATTTAGCTTAAACTTCCTTTTTTGGTGCTTAGTTCCTTGAAGAACTTCACATAAGCTGAAATGTTCCTGATCACATCCAGCAAAGGTAGATTAATATTAACCTTATAAAAATGTTATATAAATAAGAAAACTACTCATCTTGTTTTGAATCCTTAAGGCAACTTGGATATGGAATTCATGGTCTATAAGGATCAATTTCCTTATGCAATCTTGGTCCTCTATTGCCTTTGGTTGTATGCCTAAGTTTTTCACCTTTCTAAACTTGAATTGAAGAATCGTGCCCATTGCTTACCTCATTATGCTCATTTTTTCCTTGTGAGGCTCTCCTCTTCTTGATTACCTGCATCAGATAGATTTGAAGGAATCTCAACATGATTATTAATCACCTTTCCACTTCTTATAATAATAATTGTTTGGGCTTGCTCGGATTGACTAGGCAACCTTCCCTTTTGATTGTTTTGCATTTCAGTAGTGAGTTTCCATACTTGACTCTCAATCCTCTTTACAGAAGCTTCCAAAGAGTTGAAACTCTTATTATTTGTTTTCTGATTTTGAGTGGTTACTTGAATAAACTTGTTCAGACTTTCCTCCAAAGAAGGCTTTATAGGTAGGTTTTGATTTAAGGATTACCCTTGGAATTGTTTTTGCTGATGGAAATTTTGATATTGTGGTTGGGGCAGCATTGGTGAGTTGTTGGTCTTCGATGAAAAATTATAGTGGTTTCTCCAACCAGGGTTGTAGGTGTTTGAATATGGATCATTTTGCACCCTCGGTTGAAAACCATTAAGTGAGTTCGATTATTCTTCATCAACTATAAAAGATTCAAAAGAATATGAGCAAGCTCTATGACCATAAGTTCCACATATACCATATACCTCCTGATTTGGAACATTTTGGGGTAGTCTCATAGTTAAATATGCTTTGTTAACTTAGCCAATTGCATATCCATTTCTTGATTCGAGTTCACTTCATAAACTCCAACTCTTCTCCCCCTTCTGCTCTTTTATTGAGAATTGGCCCCCAATATTTCAAAAATGTCGTATGTCTCTTACGCAGTCTTCTCTCCCACAACTCCTCTTACCGCATTTTCCATCGTGTATTGACACTGTTATGTCAATCCATTATAAATGAATTGGTTTTGCATATGAAATGGAAAATGATGTTGTGGAAACTGTATTAGAAAGAGTTTAAAGCACTCCCACGCCTCACGGAATGGATTTCCCTCCATCTGAGTGAAGGTAGCTATCTTTGTCCGCAACTCAGAGGTCTTTTGATGGAAATAGAATTTTCTCGTGAATTTGTTGTATGCGTCCTCCTATGTAGTTAAAAAAATCAGATGGAAGGGTCATTAACGATGCCTTTGCTTGATCTTTCAATATGTATAGGAAGCATCTTATTATGAGTTGATCTTCTTTTAATCCATCTAAAGGAAATGTATAGAGAATGGTGGTGTAGAATTCCTAAATGAAGTTTAAAAGGTCTTCATTGGCAACCCCATAAAACAATGGCAGCATGTTGTAGTGGATGCCCTTCAATTCATAATTTCTGGTTGTTTATCCCAAACGTATGAATGGACTTGCAGTACCAATCATTAATTTGTCATACTCCTTCATTGGCTACTTTTCACCCATCTCTCGATCTTCAGGCTCGGGTTCCTTAAGATTGTCTTTAAAGTGCCTTTAAGGTCCTCTTACCTGATGCATGTTATCAATAAAGAGAATAAGTTTTCTTTCCCGAGACCTCCTTCCTAGCATTAAAAAAATAAAAATAACAATAAATTAGTAACAAAAATTGCTAAAAAAATCAATAAAATAACACGAAAAAATGTATGCATGAAAAGAAAAAAAGATAAAATTAATTTAGGTCTAAACACTAAACACCCCTCCAACAACAGCGTCAAAAACTTGTTGTGCCAAACTAAGTTCTAAAAACCAAAGCTATCCTACTCACAAGTAGACGAGGTAATTGCAGTTGAATACCCAGGTTTGTCTTCTCAAAGAGGTGAGATTGGTTCAATCAAATTAACTTTGAATAAAAATAAAAACCAATGCAATCCTAAACAATCTATCCTAATTTGTTAAGTAAAAAGTTTTAAAGAAAATTGAGCAATTAAACTAAAACTTAAACTAATTTAACTGGAAGCAAAGAACGATTCGATCAATCATTGTGGGAAACTCTTGAGAAATTAACTTCACTAATTGAATCTCCTCTGCATGACTAAGGGAAATTAATTGTACAATTTTCTTGCTAAAATTACCAATTGGGCCCTAAAGTCAATTCAAATAATAAACTTGATATAACTTTCGTAGTTGACAAGTTTATCATCCAAATCAATTATGTAAAGCCAACTAATAATTACCCACTTAAGTTAATATATTTCTAATTCAAAACTTAAGCAACTATGGTTTCTTGTTCTAATGTTAAACTTCTTCTCTTGATTCTTCATTTAACATCAAAATTATGCAAATTTTGATCGCACTATTACATCCAATAAGCACAAAAACTATAGCAAATAATAAGACAATAAAAACAGTCCCTTTATCATGCATAACCAACTAAATTAGCTACATTAATTCTCAAGAACAAGAAATCAACCCATCATGGAATAAACACAGTTCATCATCTTTATATACTTCAATCCCATAATTAACAATAACAGAGAATTATTAAAACAATAAACAGAGTGAGTAAAATGAAATGAACTATTAAAGAACTAACAGATAGATTCAATAATGCAACAAATATAAAATAGAATAAGTAAGCAAATGAGTGGTCAGATGAGGGAGTCGGTGGTAGGTCTCCTGCCAATCTCAAGCTCTCTGTATTGGCTCTAGCATCCTGCCTTTGCTAACTCTCGCCCAGAAGAACATATGCTCTCGACTTCAGCTCTGCCTTCTTTCTCTACTCTTTTTCTCTCTTTTCTCACCAACCAACTGCTCTCTATTATCTACCTCCAGCTTCTCGATTCAGCCTCATTTCTAGCCTCTTTTTTGCTCTATAAACATTTCTATTTATATAGAAAGTCTAGGTTTAGGTTTAGGTTTCATCCTCCATCACCTATATGCTTGACACATGACCATAAAAGTGAGTGTAGGAGAATTGTCACACTCGTGACTATGGAAGTCAAGGACATGACTCCCTTGTCACACCCATGATAAGGGTTGTCATGGGCATGACACTTAGTCACACCATTTTCATGCAAAGTTGTTTTTGTTTTTCATGTATTCATGTAACATTCACAAAATATAATCACGATATCTTTCATTCTTTCACGAAGTATTCTTGTTTTTCATACTACATTCCAAACATTATCCATTTAACATTCATGCAACATTTATGCCATTTTCACTCAATATATTCAATTTTGGATTAAAACACAAGAATTTGTAACCAAAATCAAAATATAAAGGCTTATAAGCTCAATAGAAATTAGACACAACATTAGGTATCTTTGTGTAAAACATCTTTAAATAACTTTGTGTATTATCTATTGGATTATAAATATGATAACAGTAATCTAGGAAAATAAAAATATATATATTAATTTCTCACATGTCACATAGTTGAAGTCGTTGTAAGGCAATAACATATTTTCCTATAATAGTTTTATCTTTTAAAATATTTCTTTCTCCTAAAAACTCCAATCAAAGTGCTTCAGCTACTCGAGTTATTAAATTACCTATGTCATTATCAAAATTGAATATAGAATTTTTAAGGTTTTCATCTAAATTTTTCCAAAATCTAAGTTAACTATTTAATATTATTTTTTCTAAGAATTGTTTTATAGTTTCATATTCTATTTTATTAATAGAAACAACTACTCAAAGAGTAGTTTCCCATTTATCAATTACTTGTTCAATGTCTTGGGTACAATCAATTGTAAGGTTAGCCATGGTTGTATACATCACATGCAAGCGTATGTAGCAAAAGTGTCAGAATCAAGATTCTGACACCATGACAACCTGAAGCCACAGAATCTCACATGTATATAAGGATATGTAAAGAGCATGAAATGACAAAACATTTTTACCTTTGTTTCTCCTCCTTTCTTGTTTCTTCTCCTTGTTTAGGTTGTCGCAAACAGCAAATCCTTCCTTGATCACCCAAAGACACGCAAAGATTATGAAGAAATTTTGAGCACCAAACTAGAAAAGTCCTAGTAGATGCTCAAGATGATAGAAGATAGGAAAAGAATCTTATTGCATGCACTTTGATTCTTGTAACAATTGCATGAATTGCAAGAGCAAGACTCAAGACACCTCACTCTCACTCTAGAACTCTTCTAGAGCCCTTATGCTATCACTTGTGTGTGTAAAAAGTGGAAGAAGCTGGTGTACATAAGTGAAGAACTCACTTATATATCATTTCGTGGCCTCTGCCGCGATCGTAGCCTCTTTAAAAACAGGCTCGCCTTCGGCCACGATCGTGGCCTGTTTAAATTAGGTCATACACACTTATTTTTCATCCGATCTTTTATGCATGTAACCCTGAGGTTCCTAGTTATTTTAGGCACTTAAAGTAACTCGCAATTCAATCAAATCATGAAGGGTTTCATGATGTCAATTTGCCGAAATATAAGTGGATTAATACATGAACTCTTCAATAGTTAATTATCCAACTTATGAACCTTTCCATAGACAATTACCGTGCAATTCGTTCTTTCACCATACTATAGCTCACTTGGTTTGAAGTATGAGCTATGTTTCAACTCCCACTAGACTGACTACATCACATCTATTCCAAGTGATGTTAGTTATTGTCCTGGGCTCTCATTACTCTTATGTGTCATTGAAGACTCTCTTCATGACATATAACTGCTCTAGCCAGAGACTCTTGAGTAATGACCCCAACAAGAGGCCATAGGTATCTCTCCTTCTATTAGGAGTGGTGAATCCTTTATTGGCTACCAATTACCTTTGACTACCAATAGATGTACCCAATCACCACCCTAAGAGCGACCTCGTCTTGAAGTAACAAAGAATGATGTCAAAGCATAGGATTAGTATCCAAGATATCCTTAAGTACCTCAAGTTTAAGGATATTTGCACTATTGCTATAATGAGACTAGTCATTGACATTCGATAAATCATCAATGTGATAATCTCATAGGGGTTCATCCGATGTACTTACTACCCTTAATCAACATCCACATGTTAACTTTAAACATCTCATATTTACAGTTTATGAGATCCACTGCTTGATCAAATCATGAAGTATAACATGTGCTTGTCTGTATGGATTAATAATGTCCTGTCTTATTGATCCTATGAATAGGGATTATTTAGATACTAACATAATTGCACATGATAGGAATGTCATTATTATGTTCTCATCATGATTTCCTTCATGCTATGTTTTGTATTATGGACTTCATTAATTCGATTTAAGATCAACATCATTTTATATATATAAGAATACCAAATTAATGAAAAATACCTTTCACTTTATTAATCAAAATAAAGTTTGTACAAAAGTGCTAAAGATGATTGCCTTTAGAGCACTACTTTAACATCAATATCTAAATAGATCCCAAAAGGGTTATAGATTCATTTCTCATTCTATCTGTAGGGGTGAATTGTTGATATATAACTATATAACACAATCTACTTGCTTTATGTTCAAAAATCGCAAGTGAACAGGTTATGACTTGTAGCTTAAAAGCAGATATCGATCCCACAAGGATTGATGCCCAGACACCATTTAATCTAAACCAAACTTTGTTTAAGAAATGAAACTGTTTTTAATGAAAATAATTTAGAAAATTAAATTAAAACTAAAAAGATTAATGACGACCAATGAACAATTCCACAATTGCAGAAAAATTGGAATTCAAGAATCTAAAGACTAGAGATTACTTTTTCCCTATTTTGTCTCCCTCTTATTTTATTAATTGAATTGTATCTCACCCTAAATTTCGAATGTATTAGTTACCCTTTCTCAAGGTGTAACTAATTGTCACTAATTGAATTAAAGGGAATCAATTGGACGATCTCTCAACCTACCCATTGACTCTACCAATTCAACTAGTTGTTAAACTATCATATGGGTAATCAACTGACTTCGCCAAAATGTCTCTTCTAACTAATTAATTGATGTAATGATTATAAGTCTATAGGACCAACTCTCGTTATACAATCCCACCCAATTAATCTCACTCACTCTCTTGATTTATTGCAAGACAACAAATGAAATCACCAATCATCAAAGACAACTTCATTTGATTCAATAAAATAGGAGTTCTAACAAAATATATCAAAAGGAATCCCTAAAACTAAATCAGCCTAACATGGTCTCCCTAACATCATCAACACTCAAATAAACCATCCCATAAAGAACAGAAGAAATAAAAACACAGAAAATTGAATAAAGGAAGCTTCTTCACTTCTTTTCCAAAATCGGAATTTTGGATGTTGATGTGCTATTTTCCCCAATCTTGATGATGATTATTAACTTTAATCCTTCCTCAAGGCTCTAAACATGTGTTCTTCACTCAAGGATGGTGTTTCTATAGAAGGGTTTCGTCTCTCTTTAATTTGGAGGCTTAATTATCCTTTAATAGTCCAAAAACCCTAAGTGTAATGAAGCCCTGCATACTGTCTCGGATTGTAATTCCCACGATCGGTAATTGGCCATAGAAAACTTTCTCTTTTCTTTGCCTTTTTGATCTCTAGCTCAATCTCCAAGTTGCTCCATCTTCTTTCCTACATCAAAATAGTCAATTCTTACCCTAAATTAACATCAAACACAAAAGAACAACAATGGAAATCAAATTAAATGAAAATATACAAAATGAATCCTAAGCTAAAACAATAATCAACAATTATACAAGAAAACACATGCCAATTTCCTAAAAAAACACATACTAATGCACAACTTCAACATCCCCACACTTAAATCTTTGCTTGTCCTCAAGCAAAATAAATACAACCATTCAATTCTATCACCTCATTTTCACAAAAATCAAAGCATACAATCCTTCAAATTCAAATCAACTTAAATACCAAGTTAATACACATATCATGACTACATTTTCATTGGTGTACATAAGCAAACTTAATAATTGGCACCATCACTCAAAGATAAGTATAGGTGTAAAAATGAATCTTCCTCATAGTTTTCACTCATTTCTATTAAGTGTTTAATGGTTAGTGTTTCGCTCAAACTTCCTATAAGGAGCTATGCTACCATAAGCTTGTTAATACACCAATTCTCCTCTACAATGATTGCATACATAAATAGATCAAAAGGACTTGTTAGAGGTTGTAATGTGGTAAGGGTTAAGGTGGATGAAGAGGAAAAAAGGTTAAGCATAAGAATTCGTAAAGCAAAAAATGGATAAAACGGGATAACAAAACATAATTCCGAGATATACTAATGTAACTAATATTCAACACTTATTGATGCTACTCACTTGTTCTTCCTTTTCCTTTTCCTTTTCCTTTCTTTTTCAACTTCTTTTCATTATTTTCTTTCCTTTTCTTTCATACATGGAAGAACTATGAATACAAAAGCAATTACATACAATACAATTCACAAGCAAAAATATACTCAACTTATCTCGGTAAAAATTTCACACTATTTCAACTAATGTTTTACTTAATACTTTACTAAGCTTGTGAAAGGGGAGGATAATGGGGTTTAAGGTTCTTTTTTTCAAAATCTGGGTGTTTTCAAGAAACAAAAGGTTAAGGTTCAATAGAGCTAACAAGGGATAATCAAAGGGTAAGTCATTTAAGCTAAAGTTTAACACAAAAAGGACCTTAATCATCTCTATTAAGCATGCATCCAATAGACTCAAACCGATTCACAGCAAGTTTTGAAGGTAATATCCTAAGGAAGTAACAATCAACAAAGAAATAGAATGATTATGTATGGACTCGTACGGCTCAATCCTCACTTCGGCTCAAATGAAAGCTCATTATGCATCTCTATTCTACCTCATTGCTCAAATGTCAATTATGACTAAGCTTATGTAACCAACTACTTTTCATCACTCAACATGGTTCACTTTCTACTTAAGTAACCTAATCTGAGTTTAAACATGCATTCAATCTAATTTTAACTAGCATGACAGAATTTCCTAGCAATGTCCATCAGAATGACTCAAGTGTGGTTCCATTTCTAACGCAAAGCACATACAATACGCCTAAACATGCATTCTAATTATAAAAATGCAAACAATGCAATTAAGAAAGTCAATGTCACCTCCCCATACTTAAAGTTCACATTGTCCTCAAAGTGACAAGCCAACCACCAATGAAGGGAAAATGACATCAAACCAAACAAAAATGATAACAAATCCAACAAAAGAAATTGACATAAACAAATGACATCAAACCAAACAAAAGAAATAAAACAACATAAATGACATCAAACTAAACAAAAGAAATAAAATCAATCACATGAAATCAAATTAAACAAAAGAAATTAAAGCAAACAAAAGATATTATACAAGACAAGAGAAATAATATAAATGAAAAGTTTTAGGTAAGAAATGGCTTATGAAGATGATGGTGGCGACGGTGTGGGCGAAGGACTTTAAAGTTGTTCCTCTGACAGAAGTTGAGGAACCTCTTCTTCAAGCCTCGTTGCTCCTTATAGACTTGCCGCATTTAGGTGTCGAGCTCATCGATTTAAGATATCATATGTTGCTAATTTGCGGCCATCTGGTTGAGGATTTGTTAGAATTGGTCTACCTTTGCTGGTGCATTTGGTTCTGCTTCTACTGCTTCCTTCTCTGGCTCCGGAGCTGCTCGGGATATGGTGGGTAGAGATGCAACTGTACTGGTGCCCCTCATGCTCCTTATTGCAGTGCGCGTCTGAAGATTGCGAAGTTCCATAGAATGGACCTCCACAATCTCGGAGCGCCTCAAACAGGATATGTGGCATTGTATGCACCTTGTCCACATCAAGGAAAAATAAGCTAATGCAGTAACAACATGTGACATTCCAAAAATGTGAACTCTTTTTATTGACAACACTTACTATTGATCAAAAAATTCTAAAAGGAGTGTTATTTTAACTTTTCTATCCATGCACCATAAAAAGAAAAGTTCTTTAGTCGAGCATTTACTGCTTTTAGTTTTATTAAATACAGTCAAACACACAAATTTGTGTAGGAGTAAATGCTCAGCACTCCAGATTAAAGAATTCGGTGCATTTCTAGAGTAAAAATTCTCTTCCGCCATTAGAGTTTTCTAATAGGAATCAACATCAAAATCAGTGTGATCATCTAAAATGTTTGTATTTTGTAAATCAAAAAGACCACGTATGATTGTATAATCCAATTTGTAAACAATACCAAATAACCTAAACTAGAAAACATCCATTTTAGTGGTATACTGGACAGTAGTGAAAATTTTGATGGTCATCATAGAATGGATAGGCACATCACAATGAACAAACCTATTCCAATCTATGTTGGCAGCTAGTTGGTTAATTTTTCATCTCACTCTTATGTTTTCTAACAATTCAAAATCAAAATACCTAGGAGTGACTAATTCTCTAGCCCTAAAGTTGTGAAACTGCATACCTTCTTCTTTCGAGTAAATTACGAATGGGTCCTAAAAGGTCGCCGCTAAATCAGACTTCCTTCTCCAGAAACTTGACGGTGGAGTTCGACAACTAGTTTCCTAGCCATCATCTTCCTTGGTGCCATTGTGAGAAGAAAATCTGCAAAAATGAGAGAAAGAGAGTGAAATTCGTACTTTCGAGAGAGAGAGAGCTAAATCTTACCTAAATCATTGGGTTTTTGAATGATTAATACATGGAAAGTGTAAGGGATTTGAAGATTAATGAGAAGAGAGGAAGAAAATACCAAAAATCTAGAGGAAAATGAAGAGTTCTAGAGAGTGGGAGGAGAGAATGTCGTGGGTTAGAGAGGGAGGGAGTGAAATTTTGAAGAATGAGTGAGAAAGAAAAGGGAAGGGAAACAAGTGGAATTCCCACGATCGTGGGAATTTCATGGGATTTCTCTCCAGAAAGCTTCTAAAAAGATTTTCCACGATCATGGGAATCACCTCATTTCCCACGATCACGGGTTTTCTCTTCAGAAACTTTTTGCAAATTCCCACGATTGTGGGAATAGGTTGTGCCCATTGACCTTGAAGGTTTCCCCTTTATCATTTTACAGCTCCACAACTTCATGGGAAACACTTGAAGAATTTTGAAGGGCCCACTCCATCTTGACTTGAGCTTTCTAGGAAATAATCGAATTCTTGAATTAAACAAAAGTACCAAGTCCCCTTCTTGAATTCCTTCTTCTTGATATGGTCATCATGCCATTTCTCAGCCCTTTCTTTATATAGCTTGGCATTTTCATATGCATCATACCTTAACTCATCCAACTCGTCGAGGTGTAACAATCGCTTTTCTCCTGCAATCTTCCAATCCATGCTCAATTTCTTTGTTGCCCAATATGCTTTATGCTCCAACTCCATTGGTAAATGACATGCCTTGCCATAAACAAGCTGATATGGTGTTGTGCCTATAGGGGTCTTGAAAGCCGATCTATAAGCCCAAAGTGCATCATCTAGCTTCAACGACCAATCTTTCCTTGAGGTGCATACAATATTCTCCAGAATCTTTTTTAGCTCTCTATTCACCACTTCCACTTGGCCACTGGCTTGGGGGTGGTATGGGGTAGCCACTCTATGATAAACGTTGTATCTTCTTATAATGTTCTCAAACATTTTGTTACAAAAGTGACCCCCCTATCACTTATGATTTCTCTAGGCACCCCAAATCTAGTAAAAAACTTATTAATGAACTTCTGAACCACCTTGCTATCATTGGTTAGAGTGGCGACTGCTTCAACCCATCTAGAGGCATAATCAACTCCAACCAAAATATAGGTGTTACCTTCGGAGGCTAGGAATGGTCCCATGTAGTCCAAAACTTATACATCAAATATCTCCACCTCCATTATGTTTGAAAGAGGCATTTCATCTCATTTTGATATGTTGCCCACTCTTTGACATCTGTCGCACTTGAGCATAAAATCTTGAGCATCCTTAAATACATTCGGCTAATAGAATCCACACTCCAAGATTCGTGCGGCAATCTTGTTAGCTCCATAATGCCCTATATGTGGTGAGCTATGACATTGTATTAAGATTTCAGGCATTTCATCTTCAGGAATACACCTGCGATTTAAACTGTCAGCAAAGATCTTATAAAGTACAGGCTCATCAAAAATATAATGAGCATATTGAAATAGGAAATGCTCCCTTTGTTGATATGACAAATCATATGGAAGAATGCCACTTGAAAAGTGGTTTGCAATATCTGCAAACTAAGGAAGGAAAGGATTATCTACCATCATCAAGGTCTTGTTAGGAAAACTTTCCTTGATTTCCTTTTCCTCTTCATGATGTCCTCCTTTGAGTCTCAATAAGTGGTCCACTACGACAGTTTCTGCTACTTTCTTGTCTTTGATTTCAATTTTAAACTATTGGAGCATGAGTACCCATCAAATGAGCCTAGCTTTGGCATCTTTCTTGGTGAAAAGGTAACATAACTCTGCATGGTTTGTAAACACAATAACTTGTGAGCCTAACAAGTAGGAATGAAATTTTTCATAAGCAAATACCACCGCAAGCAATTCTTTCTCAGTAGTTATGTAATTCAACTGTGCTCCCATCAATTCCTTGCTTGTGTAATAGATAACATGCAACCTTTTCTCCTTCCGCTGACCAAGTACACACACAACAGCATGGTCGCTTGCGTCACACATAATCTCAAACAGAAGAGACCAATCTGGTGATGTTAGAATTGGTGCTGTTATGAGTGCCTTCTTCAATTTGTTAAAAGAATTTAAACACCCATCATCAAAAACAAAAGGCACATCTTTAACCAATAGATGAGTTAGGGTTCCTGCAATAACGAAAAAATCTTTATTGAACCATCTGTAGAACCTTGCATAACCAAGGAAAGCTCGAATACCCTTGATGTTGGAGGGAGGCAGTAATTTCTTAATTACTTTTGTCTTAACGGGATCCACTTCAATCCCTTTGTATGAAGTCTTATAGCCTAATACAATTCCCTCTTGAACCATGAAATGACGTTTTTCCCAATTTGAAACTAAATATGACTCCTCACATCTTTGAATCACTTTGTCTAAGTTAAGCAAACAATGATTAAAAGACTCTCCAAAGACAGGAAAATCATCCATAAATACCTCAATAAAATTGTCATTCATGTCTGCAAATATGGCCATCATACACCTTTGAAATGTCGCAGGTGCATTATATAAACCAAAAGGCATCCTTTGGTATGCAAAAGTTTCATATGGACATGTAAAAATGGTCTTCTCTTGATCTTCTGGGTATATAATATTTGATTGTACCCTGAATATCCATCCAAAAAATAATAAAAAGAATGACTAGCCATTCTCTCATCATTTGGTCCACAAAAGGTAAAGGGAAATTTAGCTTCCTATAGTCAATACACACTCACCAACATGTGATAGTCCTAGTGGAAATCTTTTCTCCTTTCTCATTCTCTATCACCATCATGCCACCCTTCTTTGTCACACACTGTACTGGACTCACCCACTCACTATTCGAAATGGGGTAAATTATCCCAGCATCCAGAAGTTTCACCACCTCCTTCTTCACAACCTCTTGCATATTCAGATTCTCTATCTTTCTCTCATGATCCTACATCCTTCTTCTAGGTTAATCCTAGTCATCACCACATTAGGACTAATCCCCTAAATATTCCCTACAACTCTCATCCTTTTCCTAATAGTCCCTACTATTTTCTCTTATTACTCACAATTTAATTCATTGGAGATAATGATAGGTAAAGTGTGGTTCTTCCCTAAAAAGGTATATCTCAAATAGGAAGGAATAGGTTTAAGCTCTAAAGTGGGAGGTTTAACAGTAGAAGGTGGTGTAGGTTCACCAGCTCTCTCTAACATTCCTAACTCCACATCCTCACATAAATCCTCTTCCTTCACACTTTCCTCTTTGTGTACTTCATTCACTTCATTGGCTCCTTTTTTAATCTCCTTCACACACTCATCTATAACATCAATTTTCATACACACATTTCCATCCATCGGTTTCTTCGAAGATTTTGTCATATTAAATTCAACCTGTTCATCACCAATTATCAACACAAGTTTCCCTTTATGCACATCCACTAACGCCCTACCAGTATTCATAAAGGGCCTACCCAAAATCAATGGACAATTCTTATCAACTTCAAAATCTAAGACAACAAAATCAACAGGAATTATAAATTTGTCCACTTTTACCAATACATCTTCCACAACTCCAAATGGCCTTTTTCTATTGATCCACAACTTGAATCAGCATAGAGGTTGGCTTGACCTCTCCTAATCCCAATTTCCTGAAAATAAACAAAGGCATCAAATTAATACTTGCGCCTAAATTGCATAAACATTTAGAAAAATCAAAATCACAAACAACATATAGAATAGTGAAACTCCCTGGATCTTGAAATTTTGAAGGCATTTGACCTGAGATAATGGAATTGCAATTCTCCATCAATGTAATTGTTTAACTGTCTTCCCAAGTGTGTTTGTGCTTGAGTATTATATCCTTCAAAAACTTTGCATACTTGGTCATACACCCCAAAACTAATCTGTAGCTTCTTCAATTTCTCCAAAAATTTAGAAAACTAAGTATCTACCTGATGTTGTTTCACTCTTTATGGATACAGGAGTTTGGGTTTGTACGTTCATGATGGAACATACAGCCTTCCTTCTTCCTTTTCTTCTTCTATCTTCATACTTTTCTCTTTTTTATGGCTATCATTTCCCCTACTTGGTTCCTCCATCTGCTTACCACTTTGAATTGTAATAACTTTGAGTTGCTCCCTTGGAATGACCTTAGTATTGCTCGATAAACTACCTGCACTTCAAGAAAATACAGCATTAGTAAGTTGACTTACTTGAACCTCCAAGTTATGGATTGACGAGGCATGGTTTTTCACGATCTGGTCAAATTTTGCCTCCATCCTCTGTCAACTTTCCTCTTGGCTTGTAAACATCCTTTTCTAACTCTCTTCTTGAGCTACCAATTGGGAACCAAACATCTCTATAAACTTGTCCAACTTACTTTCCATTGCTCCAATTCAATATTGTTGAAATCCTGGTGGTCCTTGTGGTCTTAATTGGCCACCCGCATTGTCACGAAAAATTCAGGTGGTTTCTCCACTCTGGATTATATGTGTTCTAATAAAGGTTTTTACCTTTCTATAGCTAGCCTAGGTAACTTACCTGTCAGTATTACCAACTCCCAATAGAAAACACCCTACTGAGTCATGATTGTTCTGCCCATATTGCTCACATTGCTCTTACATTGCCTTCACTGTAGAGGAGAATGCTCCTTGCATGTTGTTCAGTTGCTTCATAAGAGCCGTGATCTGTGCTTGGAAGGCAGTAGCCGGGTCAATAGGTATCATACCTTTATGTTCCTTCTATCCTTGTCTACTCCTCTCGCTCGACCGCATGCAACTATTGCTTGCCAACTGAGCTACTTCCATTGTTTTCCTCATCAGGGAACCTCCAATTGCTACATCAATGGTTCCTCTGGTGCTCGGATTTAGTCCATTATAGAATGTCTAAAGTAGGAACTCTCTCGGCAGGTTGTGATGAGGACAACTTCTCTGAAGTTCTTTAAATCTCTCCCAAGCTTCATAGAGAGATTCCCTGTCATTCTGTTGAAATTTTGTAATCTCCTTGTTATCCTCATCGTCTTCATTAATGGGAAATACTTAGTGAGGAATGCTTGGGCGAGCTGCTCCCAAGTCGTAATCTGGCCTGAATTCGACGAATTTGTACCATACTTTAGCCCGATCCTTCAAAGTGAATGAAAATAGTCTCAGCTTCACCGCATCGTCAGAAATTCCATTAAGTCATAAAGTGCACAGATCTCCAAAAAATTTGCAATGTGTGCGTTTGGATCCTCGTAGGATAGCCCATAAAACTACACATAATTTTGTAGAATGTTGAGTAGCGCCAGCTATATCTCGAAATTATTTACTTGGACCACCGATTTTGCCACTTCTTAAGGACTAAACCCTGAGCTCATAAAATCCATCAGCGTTCTCTTCGGTCCTCATTGCTCTCCTTCTCAGCCATATCTTGATGTGAAAAATTTAGACGCTTCTCCCTTCTTATTTCTCTTTCGTGCTTCTTAATGTCAAAAAATTCGTCTTCACTAACTTCTTTCGTTCTTCATGTGCTCCTTGTATTCATGCACCTGCAATAACACAAGGAAAAGTATCAAAAACTCTTAAAACAAAGTAATCTAAATTAAACACGATGTTAAACAATCAATCCCCTAGCAACGATGCCAAACACTTTGTTGATGCATAACTATATAACACAATCTACTCGTTTTACACTCAAAAACTGTACGTGAATGGGTCGTGACTTGTAGATTAAAAGAAGAGATCAATCCCACAGGGATAATGCCTAGACACCACTTAATTTAGATCAAACTTTGTTTAAGAAATAAAATTGTTTTTAATAAAAATAATTTAGAAAATTAAATAAAACTGAAAGATTAATGACGAACATTAAACAATACCACAATTGCAGAAAAGTCAGAATTAAAAAATCTAAAGACTAGAGATTACTTTTTCCTTATTTTGTCTCCCTCCTATTTTATTAATTGAATATTGTCTCACCCTATATTTTGGAATATATTAATTACCCTCTCTAAAGGTGTAAGTAATTGTTCCTAACTGAATTAAAGAGAATCAATTAGATGATCTCTCAACCTACCAATTGACTCCACCGATTCAGCTAGTTATTAACCTATCCTATGGGTGATCAACTGACTTCGTCGAGGTCTCTTTTTTAACTAATCAATTGAAGTGATGATTATAAGTATGTAGGTCGCCAACTCTTGTTGTACAATCCTACACAATTAATCTCACTCACTCTCTCAATTTATTGCAAGACAACAAATAAAATCACCAATCATTAAGGACAACTTCATTAAATTCAATAAAATAGGAGTTCTAACAAAATAGTTCAAAAGTAATCCCTAAAACTAAATCAGCCTAACATGGTCTCCATAACATCATCAACACTCAAATAAACCATCTTATAAAGAACAAAAGAAATAAAAACACAAAAAATTGAATAAAGCAAGCTTCTTCTCTTTATTGTAAAAATCTGGAATTTTAGATGTTGATCTACTATTTTCCCCAATCTTGATGATGATCCTTGACTTCAATCCTTCCTTAAGGCTCCAAATATGTTTTCTTCACTCAAGCATAGTGTTGCTACATAAAGGTTTTGTCTCTCTTTAAGATGGAGGCTTAATTATCCTTTAATAGTCCAAAAAACCATAAGTTTAATGAAGCCCCGCATATTGTCTCGGATTGTAATTCCCACAATTGTGGGAATTGGCCATAGAAACCTTCCTCTTTTCTTTTCCTCTTTAATCTCTAGCTCAATCTCCAAGTTCCTCCATCTTCCTTCCTACATAAAAATAGTCAATTCTTACCCTAAATTAACATCAAACACAAAAGAACAACAATGGAAATCAAACTAAACAAAAATATACAAAATGAATCTTAAACTAAAACAATAATCAACAATTATACAAAAAAACACATGACCATTACCTAGAAAAACATATACTAATGCACACCTATCACAAATCTATCTCTACCTTTAATTACCGTATAAGTGATCGACAGGTTACATGTGCTAAGTTTTACTACTTTTTTAACTTCGATATTCCACAAGTACATAAGTCGTTTGCATAGTACCTAAGGTATCATTCCCACGAGGAGGGTAATATAATCCTAAAATCTAAGCTTAACTAAATTTCGCAATAAACCTAAATAAACAACTAATGTAGAAAATAAATCAATAAAACAATTAATTATGAGAATTAAAATTCAGAAATACAAACAAAATGGCAAATCACACAACCCAATCCAAAATCAACCTAGAAATTTCCAATTGAGGGAAAAAGGGTTTTAATCTGAAATTAATGAAAATCTAATCAATTATACAATTATCGAATTACTGGTTCTAGATGATCCTAGGGTGGATTACTCTCTCTTGAGTTATAATCTTTAACCCTAGTTTATAATCCCTAATTTAAATTATGGAATTGTAATCTCTCAATTTCCAATTAACCCAAAACTTAAATTAGTTATGAACTTGCCAAATAACCTACCAAAAACCTATGCTTGATCTCTCATTACACGAGTTCACTGGTTTGATTCAAGTTTTATCTATCAAACTACTTAACTCTCGTTAGGCCAATTTGATGATATTCACTTGGCTCACCCTCTCAGTTTATTGCCAAATTATTAAGAACAAATATTGAATCATAATTAACTCAATTAAAACACAGTCAATCAAAATTCATTAATCTCAAGAATCAAAATCACGAAAGTGAGTTTAGACTAAAAAATTAACATTCAGCAACAAATATTATCAATGATTATCCCAATTTTATACATCAATAAAATTGAAATAAAAATGGAAAATATTATCAGAACGGACTCGTGGAGGCAGAAACTGTAGGAAATCACTTGTTCCGGGAAGTACTTCGCGTCAAACTTTATCTCCTTGTCTCTCTTCGTCGTCTCCTTCCTCAAAACTCTCAATAACTCTCTTGGGTTTCTGAATTTGGCTTATGTGAAAGGCTACTTCTTCTATTTTGTAATGTTCTATTTATACTTTGGAAGCCCTAGGGTTGATTCGGGGTCTAAACGGTTGAAAAAATGTTGCGAAACTCGAGTTTTTATGTCAGCCCAATGTAGGCCACGATCATTGCAAGTGTAACGTCCGAAAAATGGGTCTAATTTAATTTTTTCATTTTATTATTTTTTTTCTTTTTTCTTTTTCTTTTTTCTTTTCTACTCTTATAAATTCCATATAGGAATAATTAAGGGTAAATAAATTTGGGCAAGTAGAGA
>JAOSBN010091383.1:0-11880 GCA_027563595.1 Erythroxylum suave
GATAGAAAGTAAACACTGCGATTTTTATACTGGTTCACCCCAAACCATGGGCTACGTCCAGTCCTCAGAGTTCGTCTAAGTGTTTCACTATACTCCAAACAGTTACAAGTATTCTTTTCTCTTCCAGAGCCTCTCTTACACCAAGTATTCTTTCAGCTATCTTGGCCTCTCCAGGCTATCTGTCTTCTCTTTCTCTCACTAAAAAAAGATATCAAGAGCTATTGTTACAGAATGTTTAGCTCTCTCAGTATCGCACTATAGAAATTCTCCTTTTTAAGTAAGCACTCAAAGATCACTGATTTCTCAAAGTTGTAAGCTCATAAAATTCACTATTATTCTCATTCGCTCGAAAACTTTGACTACGACTAATATTTATATCCTCAGTCTCTAACTACTTCTTGATCTTTGATAACTGCTTCTTGATTCTTAATAACCTTCATTTAGTTGAGTTCTGTAACTAACTCGAACTAAGTAACTGTCCGATGTGCTACTGTATCATCTTGCGTCTGTATATTTGCGTCTATATTGTCTTGCATCTATGTCTTTGTCTTGCGTCTATGTCTTTACGACTATGTCTTTGTGTCTATCTTTTTGCGTCTATGTCTTTGCATCTATCTCTTTTCATCTATGTCTTTGCATCTACCTTTTTGAGTCTATGTCTATGCGTATATGTCGTCTTGACTCCATCTATATCCTGTACACTTAACACACTTGTCAAAGTGTTCATTTGTTTCTAATATTATTATTATTTGATTGTCATCAAAATTGATCATCGTAAAGTCCTCTTGACTTAACAATTGATCTTTTCATATAGCCATCTTAAAACAAATGAAAAGAGTCTCATTTAATGGCTTCTCTATGTTTGATTAAAGAATGAAGTGATGCAGTAGATGCTCTCCACTTCTTCTTTCTTTTCATGCATAACTGAAATTGATAAGGTGTAAAAGAGGTGTTCTTGAATTTTTTGGACTCTCTCTCCCTTCTTGCATATGTTAGCCAAAATTTGCATGAGAGGTGTTTCATCTTTGGCTTATTTCTTCTAAGAAAAATTTCTTCCAAATGTTTCTTCTCCTTTCCTAGCAAAGGATCTTGTTAACCAAGTTTTTCAAGAAAAACAAATGGTAGATCGGATTGGTTGAGGATACAACAATAAGAAGAGGATACATTGACAAAGGAAAGGATTCAAAAGCACGACTAAAGAAGGAGAGGCTAGCATAGTGAGGAGTTAAAGTTGTAGTAAAAGGAGTCTGTAATATAATCTCCATCTTGTTCTTATGATAATTGTTTTCCATATACCATATCATGTATGGCTTGATATGTTGATTTGGTTATCTTGCTTCTACTGTGTTTTGATTTCTAAAAAGGTTTCAAGATTCACCGTTTAACCAAATCTTGCCTGTTTTATTTTTCAATCCAACAATCATCACAATTAAAATCCCTGCTCCAAGTTTCCTCAAGATATTCAAGTAAATTTTGTACAAAAATAGCTGTAAGTTGATTTAGTTTGAAGAATTTGTCATTAAATTGTTTTGAGACTATTTCCTAAGCATAATTCCATGATGTTCTTTTGAGGTCTTTTCCCTTCCATTTCCTAAACTAGTTATGATATATATGCCTTGCACACACTTACATACAGCAAAAGACAATATAACATTTTTAATTCTCATGAGTCTCTAAAAAGTTAAAAAAGTTAGTTAGAAATTTCATAACATAAATTATACAAAGTTCAATAAGTTGGATATTATACTTTTTACATATATGATTTTTTTATTGCAATCTTATCTCAAAGCTCTAAGTTAGTGACTAAATGCCTAATTATCTATATTTATTTATCAATATTCTCAACCTCAACAATTGAAATCAATTCTTGTGGCATTTAAAAGCTATCCCTAATACTTGGCCTTCAAGAAACAATCATCTACGCCAATTACAGGTAATAAAGTTTTTCACTCTTTTTTATAGCATTAAATTTTTTTCACTTCTTTTTCATAGCACCAAAACACAATTTATCTTTGTCCATGCCTTTTAAGTTATAGTTCAATTTTACAACATGGATTCATTTCCTTTGATTCATTAATATAACCATAAAGTTTTCGTATTCATCATGTTGCTCCTTTGAATTTGATTTTGGAACCTTCCTTTTTGTATACCTACATACTAGAATTGACTAACAAATTTGGCTTCTCGATACATTCCTCCACCATTTCTTGATTTTAATGTTTTTCTTGTCAAATTTTTTTTCCTTGAAATGTCTTATAATTAAACCTAAATTAAATATTGTTGCAATTGTATAGTTAACAAATGCATCTTTAAAGTGTTATGTACTATCACAGATCATCCTTAATGCACTAAGAACATGTATATTAATTTTGGCTAAGTTACCTTAAAGTTATATCTATCACTAATATATTTATCACTAGTAAAAGAATGAGGAATCAATGTATATGGTATCATAAGCTGTATCAAGGTTAACGTTAAAATATGAGTTAGAATCATTTAGATTTTGTTGCTTTATATTTCCTTCCTCCTTTTTAGCATTATTCATATATAATCCACCATGTACATCTATTCCAAGTTTTACATTTGATTTGACATATATGATTGATCTAGGTTCTGCTTTTACACTCGTATGAGTCATGTTACCTTTTTTTCCAACCATCCATGCTTTACATCACCTATACTAGCCATGCCACCTATATTTTCAACAAACCCAACTTTATCATCACTCATACTAACTCTATTACCTATATTTTTAGCTAATCAACTTCATCATCACCTAATTTTATTGTCACATCACCTATATCTTCCCCTTTTGCATCTCCCATATTTTCCTTATTTTTATGATTGCTATCATGCAATCTTAACACAAGTATAAATGATATTAGTTCATCAATATGTTCCAATATATTCATCTTCTACTATATGCATCTCTAACAATTTAATCAAAATCAGTGCATTGTGATTAAACTATATGCTTAAACAATCAAATAATCCTTTCTTACAAACCAAACATAATATATTGACAATTTCTTGTAGTCAAACACAAAAAAGCATTGTATACATGTCTAAAAAACTAACATAATCTAGATCTATATTGTTAAAAAAAAATCTTTTATATTTTAGATCCCTCCCTAAAGAAAGTGTCCACTACCAAATAACCTTATACTAGCCTTTTTATTTACTACCATCCTAAGAAGATAAATGAAGATAAATCAATCTAATAAAAATTCTATAATCGATTAGAAATCTACTTATAGTGTAAGATATTTATTAGTTAACTAAATTAACTATATTGCAATGTTTTAAGGAGATTTTCATAAGGAAAACAAGACTTTAGAATTTGAGTGAGCAAGACTTTAGATAAACAATTTTACTCAAGTAATGGTCAAACTATTATAAACAGTAATTTCTAATAACCATGGGTATAAAGTTTCAATTGAATTAACCTAAAGACTATTTATAAAACATTTATGCCATTAATTGTACATTTATAAATCATCCAATTTCATATTTGATTTTTTGCTTCTTGTTATGAAATTGTTTTAGTGTTTATCTCATAAAAGTAATCCCTGCTTAATTTTATTTCATTTCTTGATCATGAAATTTATCATAAGTAACATGAGTAAGAAAAAATCGTTGAAACAAATGAATAACTTAAATAGAATTTACTCATTACAATTAACAGTTTTATAATTTACATTATTAAACTTTCTTGGTTGATTAATAAAGGTTACACCTCTAATATAACAAATGATTCCATTTTTAGAGTTTTAGATAGGAGCATTCTGTAAAAGGTAAGCATAGGAACTTTTATACAAGTCCAAATAAGAGGTTATATGCTTGTAAATACTAATGCATGTATCAAACTAGTCATATGTGTTTTATTTATGCTTGAATTAAATGAAAATTTGGTGACATTTATTGAGTTAGTTGGTTGACATACATAAAAAGGTTAGTGAGAGATTTAGCCACATTATTCATATAATGTTGAAGATTATAACTCAAAAAAAAAAGGTTGTGTATGCACTTCAAAACATTGGAGAAAAAATTGTTGTATATGAAGCTTATTAATTAGGCAAGCGACCTAAGTTTTCCTCTATTGATGCAACTTGAGAGTTAAATGAAGTTAAAACTCATTTACTATGATGTTTATGATCTTATAAGTAGTGATATATGGATAGCTTCCTAATTATATCATCATATCCCTTCTTTAGGACTTATAATCGGCCCCTATTAATAGAGTGGTCACTAATATTAACCCTACATTATAGAATTTCTTATAAAAGAATGCCATTTTCCATTAACATTAACTAAGTTATTTCTTAGTAACTGATAATAGTCTTCTGCTTAATCTTCCTTTAATTGTAGTCAGAATAAAAGAAAGGCCAAGGTTGATGATATAATAATAAGAGGGGAATATATGAGATAATAGTATAATAGACATCTTCACCTGTAATAGAGCTAACTTGAATTGGAGGAGCACTTTTTTAAAAAAAATAATTTCTTTAATAAGGAATTACAGAATAGTTATAGGTATACATAAGGGGGTTACCTTGTCCACACCATGGTTAAATGACTTCAAAACCTAAAATATTTGAGACATATATTATGTAATTAACATAACAAAAAGCCAGAGAAAATCTGGGCTATATTTCTCAACATGAGGAGTTCGTTGATATTATACATAGTCTCTGAGATAAAAAGGGGAACATTTTTCCGCTTAGCTTTAAACCTTCAAGCATTTCATTCCTTCCAGACGGTTTGTACACAAAAGGAGAAAGGTATTTTTTAATGTGACATTTTTTAGTAGTATTGAGACATTTTTTAATGGCCATCTAAAGGAGAAAGGCAGTTCTAAGAGGAATGTCATTATTCCAGATAATGTGAGATCACTCCATTACTAGTTTCCACAATTGTAAAAGATCTCTCATGTTTATATTAAATAATTGTTGAGTTCGTCGATTGTGCCAAAAGAATGTATCATGCTGAAGTGAATCAGGATTAAATGGGGGTTAAAAGTGGCTGAGGCAAGCAAGAAAGCAGTACAACAACTATTTCCAATGACAAAGGAGGCCATTTTAGTTTGTAGTGGGAGATCGATCAAGCTTCTTGTTAAGTGGACAAGAGATCCTCTACTTGACCAATTATCGAACTATAAGGAGGTGTGTTTCCCATCACCTATGGAATAAACATAACATCCTCATCCAAGTTTCTCAAATGGAGAAGCTGATTAAGGAAGAAAGAGTGTGAAACTTTTTCTTGATTTCCTAGATGTTTTTACCTTTGAGAAAATACTAGGGAAGCCATCTAATAATTGGGTATATAATTCCTGCATCTAATAACTTAATCACCTCCTGTTTTATAACTTCCCGCCTATTCAGATTCAAACACCTTTGCCTATCCCTTATTGGTTTACATCCATCCTTGAGATTTATTCTATGCATTATAAAACTCCCATCGTTTTCACCCTCCTCCTTATAACTTCTACTACTTCCTCTCCTGTTCATCATTCAACTAGTTTGAAATAATCATAGATAATGTTTGATTTTCAACAAAAGATGTATACTTCAGTTGTGAAGGTAAAGGTTTTAACCCTAAGGTGGGTGCTCTCTCATTAGAAGGTGGTATGAGTGGCTTGGTCCTCACCAAAGGTTCCTTCTTGCTTTCCTCTTCTTCCTCTCCATCCTTCTTTGTCTTTCCATTCTCATCTCTTTCATTTAATTCTAATTCCCTCTCACTCTTTGTTTTTATCATTCTACTAGTTATCTACTCCATACACTCATCCATCACATCCATTCTCATACAACAATCCAGCTCCTCCCTACTTTTCAAATTCCTATTCATGTTGAACTCAACTTTTTCATCACCAATATGCAAAATTAGAACACCATTATTCACATCAATCAACGCCTAACTAGTATTTATAAATGGGCGTCCCAAAATCAGTGGGCAATTTCTGTCCTCAGCAACATCAAGAATGACAAAGTCAACAGGAATCACAAACTTATCTACTTTTACCAAAACATCTTCAAGAACTCCAAAAGGATTTTTTATGGACTAATTAGCTAACTAAATTATGATTGATGTTGGCTTTAAGTCATCTAAGTTCAGCTTCCTGAAAATAGACTATGGCATTAGATTAATACTAGCTCTTAGATCACATAAACATTTAGAAAATTCAACACCATTAACAATACAAGGAATAGTAAAACTCCCTAGATCCTTTAGTTTCAATGGTATATTATTAGTGATCACAAAACTACAACTGGTTGTCAATGCTACTATCTGATTTGAATCCCACGTTTACTTACAAGAAAGTAATTCCTTTAAGAACTTAGCATACTTTGGGCATGTGCTCCAAAACTTCTGGCAAAGAAAAACTCATATACAACTTCTTCAATTTTTCCAAAAATTTGTTAAATTGGATCTCCACTATATTCTGACTCACTCTCTTAGGAAATGATAATTTTGGAACATATGGTAGAAGTGGAACATATGGGGGTTCCTCCTCCTCAGTGACTTTCTCCTTACCTTTTTCTTAACTTTTCTCCACTAGGTCAACAAATTCCTTCAAGACTGGCCCTGGTAACTCCTTTCCACCTCTCAACTGAATTGCCTTTAAATGTTCTTTCTGATAAGGTTTTGAAGTGCTAGGAAGGTTACCTGGGGGTCTGGTTGATACTGTGATTGTCAACTAACCCATTTGCACCTCTAGGTTGTCAATTGATGATGCTTGATTTTTAATCAACTGATTAGTCTTCACTTGATAACTTTTCAACATCTAGTCACTCCGTGTCTGTGCCTCCTCGATATTATTCACCTTCGATCCAATTGCACCCATCACTTATATCATCTTTGAAAATTGGGAGCTCAATTGTGAAAGTTGAGAATTTTTCCATACAGCTTGGCCTTCCATTTTTACCTCTAGCCTTGATTCAATACCTCCAAACTTTGACTTTAAGGCAACATGTGAGTTACTTTCCTTTTCCTGAAATCCTGGGGGTCTTTAAGGTCTCCAATTGGTTCCTATAGGGTTAGCCCAAGAAAAATTTAGATGGTTTTTCCATTAGCATTATAAGTACCAAAATATGGGTTATTACTTAACCTCTGTTGGAACCCTAAATAATGAGCTTGTTCTGTGCCTTCAGTGCTCATCAAATAACATTCTGATGAATTATGTCTATCCACTACACAAATCTCACAATTTTGATGCCTATACTTGAAAGAACTAGATAAAGGTTGAAGATCACTTACCTGTTTCCTTAATGATGCAATTTCTATAAATAAAGCAGCTGTTGAATCTACTGACATAACCCCTTTCTATTCCTTCATCTATATTGGTTTACTCCTTTCATTATACCAAAGGCAGTTGTTAGCAGCCATGTCTTCAATCAGGTCATATGCAGCATCTATGATCTTCTTCATCAATGAACCTCCTGCAACTGCATCAATGGTGCTTATGGTTGCTGAATTGACTCCATTATAAAATTTTTGTAGCAAAAATTCCCTAGGTAGATTATAATGGGGACAACTCCTCTGTAACTCCTTGAAATGCTCCCATGCCTCGTACAATGATTCTCCCTCATATTGCTGAAAGTTGGTGATTTCTTTGATGATCCTTATTGTCTTTATCAATGGGAAATATTTGGACAAAAAGGATTGCACCAGTTGTCCCATTTTTTGACTTATTCTTGAGCAAGCGAGTTCATCCATGCCTTTGCTTGATCCTTTAGTGTGAAGGGAAACAATCTCATCTTCACTGCATCATTGGAAATCTCGTTTTGCCTTAAAGTATCACAAATTTCCAAAAAAATTGGCAATGTGAGTATTAGGATCCTTATTTGGCAAACTATAAAATTGAACATTGCTTTGAAAATATTAAGTATAGCAAGCTTGATTTCAAAATTGTTCACATTCATTGGTGGTTTAGCAATTCCTTGATAGTTTGGGTTAAACCTTGGCCGCATATAGTCTATCAAAGTTCTTTCTTTACCACCGTGTTCCCTCTGTTCATCCATTATCTACTGAATTTGATCTTGTCTCCTTGCCTTTCTCAATTCCTTTTCTACTTTGGTGATGTTAAGTTCTCGCAATTTCTCCATAACTCCTACACTTCTCGTGGGCATACTTATTACACACCAAAAAAGAATATCAAAGTAAAAACGAAAAGAAAACCCAAATCAAAAAAATTAAAACCAAACTCGATGCTAAGCATAATCCCTAGCAACAGCACCAAAAACTGAAGTAAATCACGCTAGTATAGACTTTATATACAAGAAACTCGATACTCAAGAAGGGGAGTTGAATGGTGTATCCTTTTTGTGAATACGAAAAATTGCTAAGAACTTCTATAACTTGTTAAAAAGATATCAAAAGGATTATACGAAATTATTACGTAGATAAATCATAAATAATTTCTATCTAATTGTTTAACAACAAAATAAACTCAAGTAAAGGATAGAAAGTAGACGCTGCGATTTTTATACTGGTTCACCCCAAACCCTAGGCTACGTCCAGTCCTCAGAATTCGTCTGAGTGTTTCACTATACTCCAAAAAATTACAAGTATTCTTTCTTCCCTTCCAGAGCCTCTTCAGGTCTCTTACAAAGTATTCTTTTAGCTAACATAGCCTCTCCAGGCTCTCAGCCTTTTCTTTCTCTCACTAGAAAGATATTGTGAGCTTTTGTTACAGTAAGATTAGCTCTCTATGATACTACAGAAATTCTCTTTTTTAAGTAAGCACTGAAAGCTCAAGGATCATTGATTTCTCAAAAGTTGTAAGACTCGTAAGATTCATTAGCTTAAAATCTTTGACTAAGACTAGTATTTATAGCCTAAGATTAGTACTTCGTCTGCACACTTAACACACTTGTCAAAACGTTCATTTGTTTCTAACATTATTATTATTTGATCATCAAAATTGATCATCGTGAAGTCCTCTTGACTTAACAATCTCCCCCTTTTTGATGATAACAAATAATCATAATTTAGAAAAATCAAAGTGAATGAATTTTTATTCAGTTGATGAAAAAATAACAAACGAATAACAAGACAATAAAAAAAGAATAAAGAAGACACCAAACAATAGAACAAAGAACAAAGAATAACCAAAAATACATATATGCATGCTATCTTTTACTTTTCTTCTTTCTTTTGTCTTTCTTCTCTTTCCTTCTTCTGTTTTTCTTTTCTCCCCCTTTTTTCATTTTTTTTCTCCCAATATCTTCTTCTTTTCTCCCCATATTTTTTATCAATCAAAAAAATTTACCTCAGATGCTTCATTAGTTCAGAAAACATACGTTGCATATCAGTTTTGATCAACTTGAGGTCATCTTCTATTGATACTCATAGATAAGCTACTTCCTCATGTAGATCACCAACTGATTCAATCAGAATATCAACCTTTTCATGAATTTCTTCATTTTCCTTCACTAAGGCTTCCTGATTCCACTTCTGAGAGTGTCTTACTTCTTCCATTTCAATAGTATTGGCTTGTTGAGGTGCACTTGATGGATAAAAGTTTGTAGTAGCACATGTTTATGATGGTATAACATCTAGTTCAATTGTTTTCAAAATAGGAGGTTTGAAGACTTGCTTGCCTTTAGGGAGATCAAGGTCATCAAGTCTAGGTAGTTTTGGGATAGTTTTTCCAAGAAGGTGAAGGACATCTTGAATTGAAGATACAGAACTCAAAGGTCTAAGGTGCATGATCAGGATCACAAAAGTTTCTAAGTTGACAAAAATACCTTCAACCTTGATAGTTCTGTACTATCCTGTAGTCACTCTTGCAACTACCAGAGAACTTGCATCTGTGGTGAAGCGTCCACAATTACTTCCTGATGCCTTTGAAATGTGATGTGAAACATAAATTCCTCTTGATTGTACTGCATTGCATGCCTCATCTATATTTCTCACTGCTTCATGTATTTGTTCTTCTGTCAGGTCACTTGTTTTTCCTTCAGGGTACATCTTCTGTTTTCCTTTATCAACATTGCATACAATGTTTGAAGCTCTAGGTTATATGTCTACTACAATCTTGATCAATGTTCTACTCGTAGCTAGGTAGACGGTATATCGATCTTTTGTCATTTCAAGGGATAGGGTTCTGACCTTTCATCCCTTAGAATCCCATATAATCTTTTTTTTCATGATTCAAAAGATGAATATACCGATTATTGATCAATATAGGCTCAACTTGTACCTTGACTAACCTTTTTATAGGTTCTCTGATTATAATTGAGCTTCTGCTTCTAACAGGTACCTCTTCTTCTATCACCTTCATTCTCAAGTCCTCTTTTCTAATAAGACTTTGAGACATAACTCTGTGTTCAACTGTTTTTTCTTTCTGTTGACCACCAGTTGATGTACTTTCTTTCTGACTGGTCTTTAACTTTTTGCTTTCTTCTACCAATCTTGAAAGTGGTTGTGGTTGGGTTCTCTTCCTTTCAAACTCCATCTTCTTCTTAATTCCAGTCTCTTTAGTTGGCTTTGTCTGCTCTTGTTGCAAAATTGAGACTAGAGATCTTGTAGCCTTTGTTGCCTTTCCTATCTTCTCATATTCTTCACCAAGAGTCAGTCCTTTCCCTCTTTTCTGCTCATCTTGTCGGAGGGTTAATAACCTTGGTGATCTTTTTGACTTTTTGACTTTCTCAAAATCAAGTGTCTCTGCCTTCCTTTTCAATTACACTTGTCTTTTAGATAGATTCAGCTGGCTTTCTTTTCTTTGTAACATTTTCTCAGTTTCAGTTACTACCTCTGATGGTTTCTTCTTTTCTTCTATAGCCATTTTTCTAGATCATTGGGGTTTCTTCTTTTCTTTGGGAGTAACATTCCCACTCACGTTGCGTCTGACAGTGTGCTCCCCCTCAATCCTTGCTCTCACCATAGAAGTTGTACTCAATCCCATTCTACCGACGGTTGCAGCATTAATAACGCTTTTAATATTCATCTTCATTCTGTTTCCTCTATCAAGAAGAATTCCAGGATCTCTGAAGATTCTTGTCATCAACATGCCATATGGAAAGGTATTAGAATCCTTCTTCATCTTCATCATGTATCTCAAAATCAGGTGTGGAAGATTTATAGCTTGATGATTGGTAAATAGAACATGCATTGCTTGTCTATTGTTGTAACAATGTTCTTCGATCCTGTTCTTGGTAGAATACAATGAAAAAGTATGTTGTGTACAACCCTAGCCTTCAGAATAAGGTTCGATGACTTCTTGTCCTTTGGGTCACTACTTACATAGAGTTGTCGATTCTTATATGCCTTCTCTAGATGGTTTTTAGTCATCTATCTAGAGTTATAAGACATCTCTACTCTAACACATGCACATCCACTAACCTTCTTGATTAGCTCCAGTGTCACAATAACCGACAATCTATCTACCATTGATACTACAGTATCGTCTACTACATTTGCATTCTTCCAGAACTCATAAACTTCATTCAGATAGACTATTTCATGGACCTGAAAGAAGGTTTTTCCATCTGGCTGCATCAACTTCTGGTTCGATATCCATCTTATTTTTCTTCAAAGATTCGAAATCAACATGTTTTCCTTAAATCATTTCTTACTCCATTGTAATCTTTAGACAGTAGAAACTTCTCAAAGTAATGAGATTAGAATTTGAAGATGAGAGTGTAACCATAAGGTCTCGAGATGAACAGTTATTTTTTGAGAGTGCTGCAAAAATTGATTTCAGAGGATTTCAAGAGTTTTCTAGACTAGGTGATGTTCTAAACCGTCTGAGAGGATTTCCTTTATATTTCCCTCCAAAAATAGTTACCGTCTGTAACTTGCGGTTACTGGCTCTTGAAGACTTATGACTTTTTATCTTCCTTCTGTAAAAATCATCTGGGTCATGACGTGTCAGACGAT